>JAIPRL010001452.1:0-82752 GCA_025469235.1 Pemphigus obesinymphae | reverse complement strand
CTGATGACAAATGTGAAAAAATGTAGAAATTAAAATCGAATTTTTAAATAGTTTTAATTAAAATATTAAAAATCGACCACAGACATAACCTAGGAAAGAGGCCGAAGAGTTCACATCCTTTGTCAGAATTAAATTTGATTCACTCTATGTGGTCGAATTTTTGTCAGGCTTTTAGGTCTATAATGGTACAAATAATACACCGTTTCCAATCCCCTTAATATGTTCTCTGCCAACACGTGTCCTTTGTTTTCTGAGTATTGTTTTATTTTAGTTCTCAAAAAAGCCAGTTGATTCGTCCTATTACTTCTAGCAGCCATTATTCCAAAATTTACCCACTCAAACGAAATTCAAATTTTGCTATCAGCCATAGATTTTTGAAATTTACAATTATTTTTCGCTTGAACACAAGTACTACATCCTAGTTTCCCATTCTTGCAACTTAACCATGGGTTTTTTTCCTGAAACTCGTATCACCTGTTCACTTGTCCATAATGTAGGCCAACTTTTGGATACTTCCGAAATATCTTGATTTTAGTTATTAACAGTAAAATTAGAATTATATTCATTAGGTGTCAATAAGGGCGTACTAACACCAGCAGTATCAGTGTGAGTTATGGTTTTCTTTTTTTTGTCTTGAGTGAAAAAAAACTATCAAGTGTACCGCCTTTAAAAAAAACTTATTTTGTGGGGGGGTACTCTGTCTCAAGCTTGTGCTTCTACCAGAGGGTTGGATGTATCAGGAGTTGTGAGGTGGTGAAGGGGTGAATTTTAGTTTTTGAATTTTTAAAAGTTAAGAGGACGGTTTCTTTTGAAGCCGTTGAGGAGGTCGGGGTGGGTTGAGATAGACGCGATGTGTGGAAAGGGGGACGAAGAAATCGACTGTTTGAGTTTGGTGAAGGTGGCATTGGTGTATTCGAGAATGGACGGGATGTTGGTGGATTTCCTGATGGTGTGGTTGCTAACGTAGAATGGGAGGTCGGTGATATGGCGGAGAGTATTATTTTAGACGGCTTCTATGCGGGACCAGTTGGTGTTTGAAATATTGGAAGCCAATGCGGGGGAGGCGTACGTTAGAATGGGGCGCATGTAGGCTTTGAAGATGTAAAGTTTAGTTCTGACGAAGAGAGGGCTTTTCCTGTTTATCATGGGAAAAAGGAGGTGGCCAGCTGCTTTAGTTTTGTTGACGACGAATTTGGTGTGGGCTGAGAAATTAAGGTTCCTGTCAATGATAACTCCCAGGTATCTAATCGAGTGGGACCAGCTAACCGGGGTGTTGAGGATTTTTGGTTTAGGAATGTTTAGGATACTTTTGTTAGAGAAGAAGATGGCTGATGTTTTTGAGGGATTTATTGAAATTCTCCATTGTTTGAACCAGGATTGGATGAGATTAATTAGATTTTGGAGGTGAGAAGCTGCCGCGGAGTGATATTTGCTGGTGGCGTAGAGAAGGGTGTCGTCGGCGAAGAGTGCAACTTTAGCTTTGGGCCTTGGGGTGGACAGGGAGGTCGTTTACGTACAGCAAAAACAGATGGGGAAAAAGGCAGGAGCCTTGGGTGGACCCACCGCGTTTAGAATTTGAGCTCATATTTTTAAAAGAACACTTAAGCTTAATGCACACATGCGTATTTTTAACGTGCGGCCCCGCACGGTGCCGCTGCGGCGCCACAGCAACTCATGCACACGTCCGTTGCTCAACGTGCAGCACCGCTGCAAGACAAACGTAACAATACCATCAGTCGTATTTGGTTTTCTTTAGGTAATGGAGGTCTATCGAAAAAAACGTACGATTTTCGTGTACATTATTTATAAAAAATTTGTTTTAAAAAAAAGAGACGTTACTGGGTACATCCCTACATTGATGGTAGGCTAATAAGAGGTGGCTTTATCACTTTATTTTCAAATTTACGAGAAAATCCAGATAAGTTTTTCAACTATTTCCGTATGAGCGTCCAATCGTTTGATGAACTAGCATACAAAATAACAAACATGATTAAGTCTCAAGATACATGGATGAGACTCTTCATACCTCCATTGGAAATGCTAGCTGTGACTTTAAGGTAAGTGCATTTAATGCAGCATACAGCCAGGACTGGCGCAATACATTTTTCTTTAGTTCAGTTAAAACTCCATCTTCAGTACATTCAGGAGGGTTGGTTCTAATAAATATTTAATATTAACTCGGAAAAAATTATTATTTATTAAAATGCAATGTAACAGGACAGGTGTAAATAATATTATAAAATTTTATTTACCTACATAAGTTATTTTATGTTATTTATTTATTTATTAAAGTTTCATTGATCACTGAATAAATCCATACTATTCTCGTCACTGTATTTTGTAGTAGACAAAGTGGGTGGAGAAATGGTTGGTGGTGGAACAAATTGTTTCAAATATATATTTTCAGATATGCGAGTTTGTGGCAACCGTGTATATGAAGGATGTTGAGTTTGGAGTTGTGTATAGTGTTTGGATATAGCCGATGTTTCAGTAAAAGGTTGAGATATATGATATTGAGGTATATTCCGTGGAGGTTGCCTCATACGTTTAATAATATTCAGTACTTCACAGCGAAAATCTAGTTTCTGGTCTTCGGTGAAATCAGATATTGATGGCAGAATGCTTTCGAAAAACGAACGGTCTGGATTAGGTTCTTGAATAGCAGGAGCAATTGGTGTAGGAATTGGAGTATTCATAAAATCAATTAAAGATGCTTCTATATCCAATTTGCGTTTTTTCGCAGAACGCTGGTTGTAAGAAGAAGGTTGTTCCGGTTCCCCTAGTGCTGTTGGCTCTTGATCAGAGTGTTCCTCTATTTCGTTGTTATCAATGCTGGATTGCGTTTTCGTAGTGGCACCTGCAGTTTGTAAAAATGATAATTGCCGGGCATAAATATATCGTCTTCCTGATCCAGCTGCCTGTCCAGATTTTGTTTTGTTTAAACTTTTTTTAAAGTTGTCCTTAACATTTCGCCATTTTTTTATACAAGAGCTACCTGAAAATACAGTAAATATTTTATACAATTTTTATTTTGTGCACAAATATTTTATGAAAAATGTCGAAAAGAACAATATGTGATGTGCAAATTATATACACCCATTAGGATGTTCCTTAACTATAGATGAGGAAAAAAATATATCAACATTTTTTTGGGCTCACCCCCTAAAAATGTATGCATGCATATAAAAATGAACTAAAGAACAGTGTTGTATAGCCCTTGTCGGAATTTAGCTTTTTCCCAAAATATAACACATTCTCGAATAACCAAATTTGGACTCTGTTGAATATTTAAATTTACGGTTCTTAAGTTAAAATAAAATATCTGGAAAATTTATTATAATGATGGTAATTTTGAACCTAGAATTTGAGTTTCTGTAGATCCAATTAAAAATATATGTTCGTCTTTTCGAAGTTTTACAGACATGTTCGAAATTAAACTCTAATTAATTAATATAAATTGCAATTATTTTATAGATATTTAAATAAATAAGTTTAATATACACGAACACAAAACGAAACACACGATACGCTTTATTTACTATACGCGATTTACTTAACGGTTTGTAAAATATTTAAGAAAATATAAAAAGTTTTCATAAATATTAAAAAATTAAACTAATTCAAATTTCAAGTGCGATTCGGCACAGGTTAACCTTAACTGATTAACGTAATATTTTTTGTAGTTCATTTTTTTATGCATATACATCAATTTAGGGGGTGAGACCGAAAAAATATTGATATTGAAAAATAAGGAACACCCTAACGCCCATACAACCTTTCCCAATGTCCACCTATAGTGTGAAGTTCAAGAATTGTTTTTATAAATGTGAGTATTTCTCCTTTGGTTACAGGTATTTAGGCAGTGGATGTGATCAGATAGATTTACACTTGTCATACAAAATCGGACACACGACTATTGGTAAGATTTTAAGAAAAGTATGCAATGCAATTTGGGAATCCTTACGCGCGGAGTCCTTTCCTGATTTCACACAAGAACGTTGGAAAGAAATTGCTGAAGGTTTTCAAAAATATGCCCATTTTCCGAATTGCTTAGGTGCTATTGATGGAAAGCACGTACGAATTAAAAAACCAAAAAAGAGTGGGTCGCTATTCTATAATTATAAACAATTTTTTTCAATTGTGTTACTAGCTATTGTAGACGCCAATCACAAATTTATTTATATTGATGTTGGGGCTTTTGGTAAAGAATCCGACAGTACAATATTTGAAAATAGTCCTTTTTATATGAAGCTTCAAAACAACGACCTAAATATCCCTGGAAGTCAACCTCTACCTGGAACTGACAATCCAAAAATGCACTTTACGTTTATCGGAGATGAGGCTTTTTCTCTTTCACCCAAAATAATGCGACCTTATAGTGGTAAAGTGTTGTCCGACACAAAAAGGATTTTCAACTACAGACTTTCACATGCTCGAAGATATGTTGAAAATGCATTTGGCATATTATCAAATAAATGGAAAATTTTCCATAAACCAATTCATGCAAACTTAGATTTATGCATACTTCTAGTAAAAACTTGTTGTGTTCTGCACAATTTTGTACGATCTAGAGATGGAGTTAACATTCAAGAAACAATGAGTGTAGAAGGGTTCATTGAAATCGGACAAGACGTGTCAGAACATACTCCGAGAGCTACTAATCAGTCAATTAATGCAAGAAACAGTTTGGCAGATTATTTTGTTTCAGATAACGGCAGTGTGCCTTGGCAAACAAATTATATATAAACTAGATTCATTACCTATTCATTGTCTTTATATTTTCATTATACAATTAAATAATATATTCAAATATTTCTTAAAAAATTAATAATTCAAATATTATAAAATAAATAACGAATTACATAAAAGTACTTACATATTTCATTTTTTTCCCGTTCATCCTTTTCGTCGAATTTTTCACAAATAACCCTACAAATATCAATCCACGCTCCTCTTTTTTTGGTTCGATCGTGGTAACTGTCTTCGGCTATGTTCCATATTTCGGGATGAAGTTTAATTTCCCCGATAAACAGTTCCATATCTACCTCATCTATATTAAAAATGTTTGTTGCCATTTCTGTTATTTTCGCCGTGCGTGAAAAAACGGACGTGTGTATCAAATGATAGACGACAACGTACTGCTGGCCGGAGTTGCGGTAGGTACCGCGTGTGCGGCGAACTTGCGGCTTGGGGGAAACATACGGACAAAACTGCACGCAGGAGGACGTACGTCGCCGCAACGTCAACGCAACGTTGTGTGCACCGCCTCATGCTTCTACTAGTATTTCTAGCCGCAAGTGCGGTGCCGCAGCGGCGCCGCACGTTAAAAATACGCATGTGTGCATCTAGCTTAAAGCTAATGTGCGTGCGTACAAGCCGTGTGGAGTGTGTGAGTGTGTAAATGGTCTTTAGTGTGTGTGACTTCCCTCCGTACTTCTACTTGTCACGTTGATAACGCTCCATACTGTAATATTATTATTGTGACAAGGACTATAATAGCTATTACAATAGTAATACCCGTATAAAACCGGTTTACATACGGTTCACTGTGAAAAACGAAATCGGAATAAATCCATAATATACTAAATATATTATTATTATTGTATATCCTATAATAAATAATAATTATGTATATTCTGTAGTAGGTACCACGATTTTTGAAATACGACGTACACAGACCGCGTGGCACAGCGACCGATTTTCGTTTAAATATGACTATTGAATATATTACGAGCAATATTTTTCGATTACGACCTCATCACACTGCTTATAACAATTAGTGTTCGAATTGAAAAAAATAAAGTTATGGAGCTCAATTAGAAATTTAAAAGTTATGTTTCAAATTAAAAATTATTATTCTACCAAAATAAAAACCCTGTACCTAACTAAGTGGGAATATACCTAAGCATTAATTATAATGTTATTATTTATTCTTCTTCGTCTCCTTCGTCTTCTCTCCCAACTATTTGGGGTCGGCCACCCTGGTCTTACACTTCCACTTAACTCTATCTACCGCATCTTCTTCACTTACTCATACCTTTCTCATATCACTCGCCATCACATCCCCCCCCATCTCTTTTTCGGTCTTCCTCACCCCTCTTACCAACAACATACATTTCCCTTACTAATCTTACTGCCTCGGTCTCTTTCCTCCTTAATACATGCCCGATCCATCTTAATCTATTCTCTCTCATTTTGTCTACTATTGAAGCTACCCCTATACTACCTCTGATATACTCATTCCTTATTTTATCCTCTCTAGTAACTCCACTCATCCACCTTAACATTCTTATCTCAATGACACTCATTCTCTGTTCTATCTTTCTATCTACTGCCCAACATTCCGTTCCATACATTATTGCAGGTCTCACCACTGCCTTATAAAATTTACCTTTTAACCTAATAGGGATTCTTTTATCACACAGAATACCTGACGCTTCTCTTCGCTTCGTTCGTCCACACTCAATCCTGTGTTTCATATCTTCTTCGAAACCCCCATCTCTCTGTTATATTATATTATTATAGTTAATATTACTATAAGGTCGACATAATCACTTGTTAATTCCTATAACGTTATCAACCCCTGGTTAAATTAACTAAAAATATAGTTGATTTAACTATATTTTTATTGTTAATTTTACTATAAATCCAACTACATTTTTTTAGTAATTGCAACTAAATATTTGGTTGTCACATATCCAACTATAATTTAAAGTTAAAACAACTTTAAATATAGTTATTCCAACTATATATTTTTTTCCGTGCAGGTCTTAAAATCTCATTTTATCAACTATTTGGGCTTAAATACCTCAAAATTGATAATTTTGCTGAAAAAATTAAAATGACTATAAAAAAAAATTGTGACATCGGATTTTTAAGATTTTTTGAATTTAGTTAGAGTAACGTATATTTAACGCTGTATAAAATTTTCAGAACATAAAACCGAAAATTAACTCTTTTAGGACTTAAAAACCTCGAAAACTAAAAATGTCTATAAATAGCCCAAAATTTCAAAAAACTTAATCAACGTGAATATATTACTAAATTAAATATTCGGTAAAAATTTCAAGATTATAAAGTCATTATTTTCGAAATTACGACGAAATTAAAATTCTCGATTTTACAAAATCGTTTTTTCGTAATTTTTTGGTAGTTTTTGCTTACGCATTAAAAAACTATTATAAAAATCGAAAAATGACCTTTCAAAAGTACCAACTAGATACAATTTGCTACCGGAAACCAGGTATGAGTGTAAAGATCGGAGCACTCCTTCTGGTAGAAAAAGTGTTTACAGAAAAATAAAAAAATAAAAAAATGAAAAAAAATAAAAAAATAAACATCATTGTAAAACCATAAGCTTCCTCGCTACGCTCAGAATCTAAAAATATAAAAATACAGAATATCATACAGGTATTTATTATAATATATTTAATTAAATCATAAAGTCGCGTTATGCTAAATGTTCCTTCTAACTTTAGTAGTAGTAAATCCATCAAATATCTAGCAAGAAAAATCTATAGATTATGAAAATCAACATTACAATTTATAAACTTTACAAATAATTTGTTAATTTTATTCATAATTCGGTGTATTATTATGTATATGTATTATCAGTTATCGAAAATCAGCTGATTGAATTAATCGGTGAAAAAAAAATGTACCACTATTTGGAATTATTTAATTCATGGTTT
Source organism: Pemphigus obesinymphae (assembly GCA_025469235.1). NCBI lineage: Eukaryota > Metazoa > Arthropoda > Insecta > Hemiptera > Aphididae > Pemphigus > Pemphigus obesinymphae. Next base: position 75,061 of record JAIPRL010001452.1, on the reverse strand, counting down.
ATGTTAACGGAGCATTGTAATAATGAACTCGCTACTAAATTTCGTGTAAACTAAACTGTTCTTTACTTTAACTAATAATTAAACAGCATATAACCTAAGGCACCAATTGATATATGGGTAAGTTTAGACAAAATATATTCCTGGTATGATTATTTGTCCACAGTTACTAGTACATGTAGACTGTAGTTACGAGAGATATTATATATTACTATAGAAAAATCATATTATTCGTTTGATGTTTTACGGCCGTCTGTTCTTATTAATTCATTGTCACGGTTATCAATATTAATATTCACTATATTGAAACGTAAAACCAAAAATTCTATGAATACATTTTATTTATATTGTTGGTTTTAAGTTTCAATACTAGTGCATAAGTATAGTAGGCTAAATAAATTGTTTATGGAATTATATAGTTTATGTTTAAAATACGTTTAGAAACCGAGAATTTAGAAAGCTTAACAGTGTGTGCTTTAGAAAACCACTGGAAAAATAGAAAAATTATCTCTGAAACGTATAATTTTTGAACAAATTTTCTATCAAAAGAGCTCTTTCTTTAAATCTTTCTAACCGATAAGTTGTTTTCAGATTAAAAAATAAATAAAAACATCATTGTACAATCAATAGATTTCTGGTTACGATTTTAATCGAAAATAACAAAGTAGTGTTCATACAAATGTTTACCAGCAGTAACCCACATGACATAAACATAATATATTATACTAGGTGCCCAAGTAGAATACCGTATATTTCGTACTAAAATGTATAAATCATATATAATTAAAAAAAAAACCGAAAACTCGAAAGTTGTTTTTTTTAAGTAGATTATTTTTTGTCTGACCGTTAATATTGGCTAAAAGTAAACACAATTATTTAAACACATTGAACTCGTTTGAATTATTTGTTTTAATATGTATACTAGCAGCGACAATTTGTTCGAATTAAATTATAGCGTGCAGAATAAAATATAATTATGATATATCTATTTAGTGTTATATGCGACCGGATTTGCAACCCACGCACGCTGAGATTGTTTTGAAACGGTGAAAATGTTTTTGTTTTGTACATTTTATTTTTTTTTTAAACATACAAATTATATATTAACGAAATATTGTATATATATAATATATATACATAATATATATACACACACGAGTATATATATACCACCCGACAACAGTAGCCTGCGGATAACACGTCGTTTTCGCGAAAATCGGATGGTTTGGCGCGTATCGATGCTAATCTATCAATGAATACAAAAAAAAACTAATATATAGAAACATTTAGATCAACTTGACCGGAGTGGTTTTCAATTGAGAAAATTGTGTAGGTATCTATCTATCTATTCTCATCTTTGTTTGCCTGTGTTTCATCGTGTATTTTTCTCTTTCTGTCCGTGCGGTCCTACGAGTATAATACGGCCACGTGTTATTACATTGGTTGATGATAATTGGCGCGGACAGTTAATCAGTTTATCTCATAACATGTTTTTTCTGTATTATATTTTATAGGTATGTATTATGTATATAGACGCGACCATAAAGATAACGTACGCTAATAACGAGCTGTAAATGCATATATGTTATCGATTCGGATCTTAACTAGGTGGCGAGGCCGTTACGAAAATAATCACAATAAAAAAAAAAAAAAAAAAAACAAATAGTGTAATTCCTAATGATTTCGGTTTGAACTTTGCCGAGAGCAAACACCGTTATTGGCCGTAAAGATCTTCGGAGGCCGTGGTGGACCACCTGCACTAGATAACTCTGTAAAGATCCATACGAACCGATACGGCACGCGTTTCCTATAACGTAATGTATTAATAAATATATTTACGACGCAACCGTTATCGCCGCGACGACTCTCTCCGAGTCGCATTTATAATGGGACACCTTCGTCTATATATATATATATTATATACCGTTTATGGACAGGGATAGGTGACTTGGGGTCTTTGGACATGCCATTCTGCAAATGTCGTTGGTCACCACTTCTCTAGTAAATCGACAATTTTATCGTAAAAATATCCGATACCCCGGCAAGTTTAAATGCTAAATTCAACTAAAGTCATTGTGATGTTTTATACGAAAAAACCTAAAGTAAATAGATAAACGTCTGTTTTACAAATTAAATATAATAGGTACCTGATAATATTTATACGAATTTATGAGTTATTTTTTTAAATATACACATTATTGTAATTATATCTAAATATCATATTTAGGGGCTGGAAATGATTGGAGATAGGGGTATGTTATCATTAACCAATCCAGACAAATATTTAATCTACGATCAGGTGATCCCAATTGTATATTCTAGACTAGGTACGGCGTGCAAACGAATATAAATAATATGTGATCTAAAATGGGTCTATACATTTTATATTACATATTCTATAAATTTTTATTGAATGTTAATAGTTGGTAATTTTACATTTGAGAAAATATGAATGTTTTTCTCGTTTAATTATATAATAACTAATGATACTTACGATTAAGCGCAGGCAACTAATTAAATTATTTATAGTCGATAAAGGAAGTATTATTAAAATTAATTTGAATCCGTAAATTTAATTCATTTGTAACCGTAAATTTATTATTATATTAATTTAAGTATTTTTTTTTTTAATTTGTTTAATTAGATACAAGTTACAAAACTGAGATGGGTTTATTCATTATTGGTGACTGAAAGTTTATCACTATTATTATATGCGGTCTATGGGTCGTTTATAACATATATAGGGTATACCTACGTAAATTAGAATAACAGCTTATCATTTCAAAATTTCCACTTTTTACCTTATAACCATGGCTTAAAATTGAAAACAGTTACAGGGGTGACTAATGTCCTCATAAAATTTCAAGTGTTTCATATATCATTATTAAGGTGTTTAATGCAATTATGAATTTAAATACAAAATACATTTCTAGTGGGTGGTATAGAGCAATGCTTTCCAAGTATAAAATTCGACTTTTATTTTGCATTTTTTTTAACATTTTGGGTTTTTAAAGCATGTTTTTATTTTTAGAGCATTTCTTATATATTTTTTATGCTTGAACTATGAATAAATAAATATAATAAATACAATTTAGCGTTTAGAATAAAAAAGTTTTAAAAATATATATTAAAAATGAAAAATATTTATTTTATTTCCTAATCAGTAATTTTTAGTACCTATATGTAATTCTCAAAGTTTCGATAATATCAATAATATCCACGATATCGATTATAAAAAGGTATAACATAAAGGGTATAAATGAACGATAATAGTAAATATCTAATATAAAACTAATTTAAAATAATTTTTTTTAAAATAATATTATACAAAACTTCTCAGAATTGTTTTTGTTGAATTCAAATACATTTTTAAACATTTGTAGGTTATTTTTTCAATGAATTTTTTAATATTGTGGCATTTTTTTAAGACAATAAATCGTATTTGTACAAGAGATTTTTCATATTTTCTAGGGCATAAAAATCCGTGCCCTAATCATTATATTATGTACCTATAATATATATGTATATACAGAGTGATTTATTAGGCATACCCCTTTTTAACCCTGAATAATGAATATTTGAAATTGATTTCATGTACAATTTAAAGCATAATTAATATTATATTTTTATGAAATAAATTATTTTTTATAAAAATTTAATATTTTGAAAGAAATTAATTTTTTTCACAATATACAAGTTATTAGTAGTCGTTGAAATTGAAGAAAACTAAAAAACTAAAAAAAGTCACCCAAATAAAAAATAGCAAGTGTAAAAATTTATTACTTAAAAAAAAATATATTGTTATTAATGCTTTAAATTATACTAAAAAATTCAAATTTACTCATTATATATGGTTATTATGGCATGCAGCATGTATATATATATATATATACGAAGCTCAATTTTAAATTCTAAATAAAGAGCTATTTTAAAATAAAACAATTATAAGATAGTTAAATAGTAATATAAATTTTATTTTATTTAGCATTATATAACAAAAAGAAAAAGAAATATTGAGCAAATATAATAATAATAAAAATAAATTCTGAATTATTATATTAATTAATATTAATTGGTTATAATTTGAGCATCCCAACGTTCCTTATGGAAAAATCCTTAAAGAAGAGGCTTTTTAACCATAGTCAGAGGTAAGGGGATTGAGTCCTTTTGCGTCCTTTCCCACTTTGACTCCTGCTTATAACCTAAATATAGGAGTGTATAAATTAAAATATACTCGTATTATATAAAATAAAAGCTAAACCCTATTTAATATATTATATTTCATTTTATTTAAATAATAGTTGTTAAAAGTTTAAAAATTAAAAATTAAAAGGTTCACGTTTACAAAAAAACATTTTACATTATTAAAATATCATATTCGTCTATGATCTCGTTTTTTAATATTTCGTTTTTGTACCTATGATTTTTTCATTTTTAGATTTTGAGCGAAGTTAAAATCCATTGGTTTTACAATTATGTGATTTATTTTGTATTTATTTTTATTTGTATGTATATATTTTTTTGGATAGAAGAAATTTAGTAGGAGGTTTGGAGTAAAGAGTTTATTTTGGTTTTAGTTATTACCTATTTTGAAAAGGTGATTTTTAAATTTTTCCATAATTTATTGCATAATTTCAGGAAAATTAAGCGTAAAAGAAACTACCTTCTATAACAAAAATATCTTATGAACGTAAGGGAAATAAAAAATAACAAATAAGTACACATTTGTCATAGTTATACCTGTATTAGATCCTGAGTTGAGCGATGAATTTACTGATTTTACAATGATATATATATATTTTTTTTTATGAGCATATTTTTGATTAAAAGGAGTTTAATAAGAGTTTTAGGGTTTTAATGTTAACGATACACAACTGGTTCTAATTAATTTGTTGATTTTACCAGTAATTTCCTTAAGCTAAATGAAAAATGACCTCTTATATGGTGTATACAGTATAATTTATGACATGTATTGATATGAATGAATAAATGAAATATTTAACTTAATAGTTCGATTGCGTTCTCTCTTTTCACGAATTATGGTTTGTACCTCATTCTTCATCCAGTAATTTCTTTAAGTGTAATTTAAAAAAGTACCTTTTAGAACGGATATATTTTATATATGTATGTGAAATGATAAATATAATTGTCATGGTTATTTATTTATTTTTATAGTGTATAGGGTACCTTTTATAATAGGCCTGTATTAAAAAAAAATTTCTTTATACAATATTTTATTAGTTTTTCATATCAAATTTCCTAAACTGAACACTCAATAAAATATACTAAATATTAATTTAAAAGTAATAGTTATGTATACTTATATTACACTTAAACTCTGATCAGAGTCTTTTTAAAATATATAGGTATATGCAATTATTTTATATTTATTATAATTAGGATAGATATAATCAGCATTTTAAATTATATTAAATTTTAGTTTTGAACAACTAACAATAGATTGCGAAAATTTCAAATTGGTTTTTCGAAAATTATGGAAATATTAGGTAACTGGGTATAATATTTGCAATGGTGGGCAAATTAATGATTTTTATAACTCAGTTAAGTAAAGTTAATAGAAAAAAATAGTAATAGTATAAAGATTAAAATTAATTTTTTTTCTTAATGATTAATTAAGTTAAAAGTTAATTTAAGTTAAAAAATTAACTTGTTAACTTAAGTTAATTTTATTTTGTACGAGTCAATAATATAACATTTGAGATAATTATATATGAAGGTATAATTATCTATTATTTTTTTGGAAAACTGTGATTTTTTAACTTTAAGCATTTTAAAATTTTTAAAAACCATTAGCATAATATTATTGAAAATACTACAATATATTTATAATAATAATTATTAAAATTAACAAAATTAGGTTCATAAAAATGTTTGATTAGTATAGGTACCTAGTATTTTCTTCAAAATTCTAACAAATGAAAATTGCTTATTGCAAATTAGTACTTACCTAAATAATGTTTCGTTACAGATGGGAAATCTAATATATTCCTCAATTTATATTACGATGAGATTATTATATAATATATATAATTATATATGTATTCTTGTTTTATTTATATTTTAAATAAATAATTCTTATATTATAATAATTAATAGAAATAACAAAAACAACTTTATTTATATTCAACCATTTTGACAATAGACGCAATATGAAATCAAAATGTGTCAATTATTTCAAAACTAACTTAACTAAGTTTTAATTAAAAGTAACCCGTCATTTAAAAATTAATATAACCAAAAATAAGTCAAGTTAACAAAAATCAAATATAAAAAGTTAAAATTAACTAAAATTAATTATTGAAAAATGTTATGTATCATCCGATTCGTAGTGATTTAAAATTTATGTCAAGTATGTTATAAGGTAAAAATAAAATATGAAATCATACTTCAAGTTTTCAAAGTTAATATTGGAACTAAATTCCATTAAAAAATTTCGATTATATATGTTTGTATTTTGGAAAAAAAGACATAATATAATGTTAGGGACCTCAACAGGATTTACGCTACTTTAGTTATATAACTCAATATTTTGATATTACATAATATAAACAAAGAATTAGTATTTTCAATAACTTATTTAATACTTTGTTACCTAATTCATATTTCGCCAAACGCCAATACGATGGGTCTGTATAATGCTGTCCTTTATCGTCTTTCCGATAATAAATGTAATTCTAAAACTAGCTATTTAAAGAATAATTTTTATATTACTTTTTGTCCATATAATATTTTTACTATACTTAAACATTGAAAACCATTGGCTCGATGCAGTGAATTTAAATGCAATTAAATCGTATTGAATTTTAACTGCAGGTTATGCTCGTTTTCGGAAAACATTCCTCGTAACAATATATTGGAATATTTTTTACACTATTAGATGTAATATAGTTTAAATACACTTTTGAAAATGTATTTGGATACATATATTCAGAATACTATTAAAACGTGCACGATCGATAATGACATAATAATATATTACAGTAATACGTAATGTCATAATATACATTGATAACTATTAAATCGTATACGTGCATATTATAATGTGCACACACCAAAATACGGTTTTCGAGTTTTCGCGACGTAATATCATAACGAATATCCGTTAACCGGACAGTAGAGCGTATTATGTGCGTGGGTGGAGCCCCATATTGGATATAGTAAGTGCATACCTAATATATATATATATATATATATATATATATTATCGTGTACTAAAACTCCGGGCAAACAGGATTAATTATAAAGCTGGGACGAGGACCCACGGGGATGTGGTAAATGGCTGCCAGCGATCGTCGTGTATCAGACGTCCTCTAAGGCCAAACTACTCACGCGCCAAATACACCCCTCGGCCCCTGTTATCTGATCGCTAGCGGTTTCATAAAAAAAAAAAAAAAAAAATAAACCAAATAAAATCTGTACGAGTACAGTATGCTCGTGTGTTATAATATTGTGTACACATCGTTGTAATTTATTATTGGAAGTATCGCCGTCTCGCGTTTATTGTCTATCGTGATAGACTACCATTTTTTATTTTTATTTTTTATTTTGTTCTCAGCCGTCTCCTAAAAGCTACCACCACTGGACTTAACCCGAGAGACCTGGTCGATTAGCCGACTATAACATGCATACGACACCACGGCCCTCCTAGGGCGATCTTTCTTTTCATTATATTGTTGTTTGCGTATTATAATATTATACGCATACGTATACGATATTATTCGGGACGTATAATATTTGTGCGTGCGTGTGTTATAATCGAAATCTCGCCGTACGTTATTTTATAGTCGTGTCGGAGGTTATACACGGGTGTCAAGGGAATTGTGTTTTTCGTGACCGATATTGCCTATGCGCGTTCGTTACACATTATATTGGTATACGTCGTAGGTACTCGCGCTGGACACGTCTGACGCAAGATTTCACGACCGGGTCGACCGATAGCCCCTTAACCTATATTATATCCCTGTTGCATCGGCCGTCGAGGATTCGACGTAGAGAATATTATATTAGCATAAAATAGGCAGGTAACCACTTCGAGATATACAGATACAAGTATATATATATATATATATATATTTGTACTTATTAAAACCGTTTGCGAGTGAAATAAATATATCGGCTGCTAAACAAAAAACTTATATGTTTATATGTATTATATCACTTATACATCACAAATACGATGCCAGTGATATACCACTCGTATTTGTGACATTATAAAATATAGTTGAACTAATAACTTTCGTCGGCGAACAGTTTTACTGTTAAAATAATAATTATATTTATACAACTCGCATTACCCGGCGTATATGCGGACACTCGATCGGTGTACTGGCGATTTCAAGAATCATTAACGTACGTCTGACGGACTGCCACTATTAATCGATGTAATATATAGGTAACTACCTATGCAATATGTGTATAATGTATGTTCCACTAAAACTACGAAACGCCCGGAGTAATTTCAATCATACATTTGACTTATATTACTCGTGTTTTATAATAATTTCATGAAAATTTTCCAAGCCAGAAGCACTAGAAAACTATTATTAAAACTGCAATCGGTCGATTTTGATTATTTTTGCATATTGCCCTCTTCCCACCGACCTCAAAAAGTGCTATATATGTCCTACATATATAGATAATATTAATCTGATAAGTCAATACAATAATAGAAATTATTGACCATTGGATGTATCATAATATAGGTTGTTATAGTTTAACTATGCAATTATTGATGGAAAATGTAGGGTACTCGATATAGTGTTCATTGATTCCGCCAAAATTAATAAAGATTCATTTTTCGTTACCACTGACTATCGTTTCCGCAAGATTTGTGTTTCTACCCAATAATATCTCGTAGTGTTTAAACAAATTATAGAAATTCCGATTTATAATGTTTACGTTATATTATTGTATAAAAAATGATTGTAAAGTACATGAGACTTAAGTTATTATCTAAGTCACGTTTTATAGTTTTATACATCTTATGTTGTATTAATATACTTCCAAATACATTATTCATACGTCATGTATACTGACATACATCACATCAAACGTGGTTATATAATTTATATTACTAATTATACATTTAGCCATTTAGGGAATACTTGGTTACCACGAAAAGTTGGGAATACGATGAGGAATGTAATATAAGGATTTTCGGGACTAACTGGGATTGTCTGCATTTCTCAAAAATTATCTTTGAGACTTAGATTGATTAATTTGTCATATGAGAATATTGTCCCAATTGGCAATTAAAATGAAGTTGATTGAAGAGTGATCAATACCTATGATGAACAAATGACATGAATAAAGTTTACGTAATAAATCTCAATAATATAATTATATATGTCATAGTACGGTTACAATTGTGATTTGCAATAATTTTCTTTGTATGTCGATAAAATAAAATAATAATACCTACCATAATCATTTTAAGTGATATATTAACAATAATTGACATTTAAATGAATAATAATATGTTATCTGAAATATATCATTCACGTTATATTATTGTCCCGGAGTTATTTAGATAATCTTTCGATTTATTGAAATGAAGTATATATATATATAATATCAGATTCTAAATGAATGTAATATTCTGAAGTGTGGTTTGTGTGTATAGCCGTATAGGTAAAATGTATATCAACCGAAAGATATAATCGTTATTCGTGAAAAATTTTCCAACCTTTATCTATTATACGTTTAACGAAGTAATGTCATTTTATTTTTTTTATCAGAGTACCTGATAAATACTTCACTGAAAGTACGTCACAATGACTGCAAGTATATTACGTGTTTATCTGATAGAACTAATACTGCTACGATTAGAACAATATTGCAGAAGTTCAATATTAATACAAATACAAAATATACGGTCTCGTTCATACAGGCAAGTCTATAATACGTCTTAATGGAAACGTCAATGTTAACGGAAACGCAAAGATTTAATCGCAACACATATTGTATATTTTTTGAAATTCTGTTTTTGAAAAAAAAAAAAAAAAAAATACAAATGCAAATGCATACAAATCATAAAAACCGGATAAGAAAAGCGACAGTCTCGACTTGATTGAGACACGTGCGTCAGCGGCAGCCGGACGTCGTTGCCCGTTCGCGTCGATCGCGTGACGGCGAGATAAGCGCGGCGTGGCGACGAAGATGCCGATCGACCGATAGCACGCAGAGCAACAGGAGCGTCGGGCTAAGAAATTAATCGGCGACTATATCCTCGACCGTGTGTGTGGTGTGTCGTGTGTGGATAACCATCTACCGGGTAATATTGTCAATCGGCTGGGCAGCTTGCATTATATAGAGATTAGGTACGCGGGCGTCTCTTTTGTGCACTTTTGTGTTTCGCCAGGCTCAAAGGGTCCGACCGAACGGTTTATATATTGTGCTCCGGGCGCGTTCAAATGGGGTCAAAATATAGGAAAATATATATCATTTGTTCGTGACCGTATACCTCTACACACACACACACTATCTGCACATAATACGCTATTAAAGTTATATGCGTGCGTTGTGTGCACGGTAGTTGTCACGTCATCATTTCACGAGCATCGTGAAACGGACCGAGATTAGAGCGAAACCAGACTGAAAGTGGAGTGGCTTCCCCCGTGCAGGGGTCAGTGAGCGCGAGTGCGACCACCGATATGTTTTTATAACCCGGATTTCGGTATCGAAAATATGATTATAATAATATTAATTATAATTAGGTAATTGATGATTAGTAATTGCGGTAATTGCGTGATTAGCCCGGGTGGGTTAAATGTGAATCCCGTTCCTATTTCTTTGGAACCCTATATATATAATTTTTAACACTAACTATATGGTTTTTTTTTTTTTCTTTTGTAGTTTTCGCGTTATCCGAATTTATATTATCATGAATTATAAAATCGCTCTTCGAAAAAACGTTATATGTATCTACATTAAAAAAAAACGTTTTTTAATAGCAAATTAGTTTTGGTTGGAACTTCCAAAAAAAGGTAATATCTCATTTTTTCTAGTAGTTCTCTTAACCGCATTTTGGAAAATCCACTGTACTTAATTCCGGGTTTCTAAAAGAATTTTAAACAATAAACTATAATAATTCCACAAACAGTTTGAAAACAAATTGTGCCACCCACTATACTTTCATTTAACAGAATCAAACTATACCTAAAACTAACAAAACGAAAATAAATGTTAAGTAATGATATTATTAACCACAGTAACACATTTTGAAGATAAAGTGATGTACATTATACAGCGTCTAATATGCAATGAATACACTATATCTACCTCTATAGTAACCAAATCAACAAACTCATAATTATGTAATAGTAACTGTGAACCGATGGACGAGTGGACGGACATATTGAGGATATATGTTGTCTAAACTTATGATTAGAAAACGATAAAACTTACTTTTGTAACGGAAAATATACCAGCACTATATATCAGTTAAAAAATAAATTAACTTATGTTTATACATTTAAAACAAAGTTCACCCGTCACACTTTTATGATATCAATAATAACCCACGTTTTACCAATTATGACTGCAGTCATTTAATTGTATATTACTAAATCAGTAATCATAAATTGTTTTTTTTGGAATTGTTGAAATTCTCACGATAAAAAAAAAAGTTACATATTAATATAGTTTTAGTATTTTAAAAAATATTTATTAATACAATTATGTGATATAAATCTATAATATCTTACAGGGTAATAAGACCTTAGAGATAACGAAAACTCAAAAGGAAATTTGTAAAGTTTTTAAAAACGATAAAATGAAAAATACCGTTGGATAGACCAAAACCAAAACCAATGAAATCACCTTTGGATATTATATATTAAATAAGAACGCACCACTAACGCCAAGCAATAGATAAGCTACTACACTTGCGTAATTATTTACCTCAGATGATATTTAATACCTTGTATTCATATGAATAACATTTATTTTATATAGAAATTATCTGTAATTAAATTTACAAGCATGTTCATTGGAGGGCTAGCGAATGAAATTGTATTTAAATATATTCAAATATTTTAGACAATTTTAATTTAATGATATTTGTTATCATGAAATTTTAGCTTATTAACTCATGAAGTTTATTATCAAATAATATAATGCGTTTAATAATCAATTTTTCAACAAATTTAATTAACTACCACAGAGGGCGCATTTTGGAGTAGGAATAACTCACCATCGATGTCGTGCGCGCAGTGAGTGTTCTTTTTTTGCTCACTGATAGTAAACTATCACTGCTTATACACATGGTCGCTGACGGTACCGTGGATTATGCATACATATAAAAAATTTAACGGCTTTCAGGAAGTAATGAACGGGACATTTTTGAGTAATTTTTGAGCATGTTATAATCTTTCCTACAATTCGTATTATAACATACGTTGAATCCACTTCTTTCCTTATTCTATATTTCCCTTCATTAATCACTGTGTCGCCATAACTACGCTTTATAATATATTATTTTATTTTATTTTGTTATTTTTTTTCTATAAAAATTTTTAATCTGATCTGTTACGTATTTGACAGGTCTTACCTATTCCTTGGTTATATATCTCAGTTTAGTTCAAATCACATAAATTACTACAATAAAAAAAAAGTTCTTGGGTTTAAATATTGTTCTGACACTCCCCCAGAAAATATTGATGAATATTTTTATGGTCATCATTAATTATTACTGTCTTCAAGCACACATTGATTTAAAAGAGGTCCTCAAATTTTAATCCCCCCAAAACTTCTAATGTGTACACCTAAATTATTAGTGGAAATGATTTTGAATACGATTCATGTACATCGATATCCATAATAGTAGTTCACTGATGTTTTTGGGAAGATTATATTATTAAATAATTAATGTTAAAGATATTCCACTTGTGGCAAAAATGGTCTTCGTGTGTAGCAGCGACGGGACGATCGCTTCCCCTCTAAAATTATAACAAATTACTTCTTAACAAGTTAGATATTGATTTAAATATTAACAATTATTTATATTTATATTGTAATGCATTTTTTTAAAATATTATCATAATAATATTATTTTAAATATTAAGTAAAAATTGTTTTCCATTGTTATGAAAACACTATGAGATAATCGGAGCTTAAAAATATAAGTAACTAATAGCACGCATGAAATAGGTAACTATTATACATCTGCGCAGTTATCGAGTATCGAACAGCGTTCGACACAAGGGCGACGTTGACAATTCGCCTATCATAACTATACGAATATACGATCAAAACACAAAAACATGGGAAGGGGAATTCTGTAATAATGCGGCCGCCAGAGCGATACAAATAATCGCCCGACACGCATGTGGACTGCGGAACAATAGATACTGAGTGTTCTACATTTCTTCAAAATGTATTCTTTGGTTATTAGTGTATATTATATTATTATTATAATATAGTAGATAAAAATGTAGTATCATATAATGGAAAATTGAAATAAAACAACTTAGAATACCTGTTTAGTGAAATAAAAGATAGACGCTTAAATTTTGAGTGTAAAACATATAAGTTTTATTATTTTGTAAAAAGTATTTACATTTTTGTTCTTTTTTATATGGAATTAATTTTGGTTAATAAATACCTTTTAAATTATTATTGTATTCTACGGGTATGTTTTTCGAAATTGAATAATTTTTAATCGCACTCCCACTTTCAAAGCCCACACGAGCCGCCACTGATTGTGATACCCATACAACATAGTAAGGATTAATAAATATTAGTATAACAATATACTCAGCTATTAATCTGTACGAATACCACTTTTTTCTATCTGCACGGCTTCTTTTATTTATTTTTTTAATATAATACAAATAATGTAAACTAAATGTTGCACCCCACTGAGCCACTGGTTTCACGACACTTTCAAACAACGCATCATCTACTTAGGTAGTTTTTAGCTGGACGACCATACGGTAGAATATAATAAATAATAGTATACGAGCGCAGAGGCTCCTTTTCATAATATATAATAAGCCATATTACAGGCTCCGTGTACGCAATGCCAATGGTTTTAAAACAAAACGAAAAATATATAAATAAATAAATAATTATAATAAATAAATGATAAAACGTTTTAAAGCGTAATTAATATTAAACGTATAATATATTTTTCTTTATAGGCGCGTTCTCGCATTAAGCTAATTGGTTTTCCATGTACAGTAGCCCTGAATTTATACGCTAATGACCGGTTCGAAAATAGAACCGCGCGGCGACAACGACGATTATCATTATATTGTTATTGCCCGATACGGTCAAGGTACGGTCTACTCTCGGTTGTACGCGAGCGGGGTGGAGAATATATATATAGGATTAAGGATGCGGACTTTGGTGCCACTATATATTAGTACAGAATCCTTGGGAGGTGCCCGGAATATGCAGTGAACAAGAGAGAAATAGAGAATGATAGTGAGAGAGAAAGAGAGAGAGAAGGAAAATATTATTATTATATATATAATAATAATAATAATAATAATAATTGATTCCGATGTATAAATGTGCGTATAATATGTGCAATCCATTATCAAACTATATAAGAGATAGTGTACACACATATAACCAGCCATTGTTGTTGTAAAATGCACTCGGAAGAAAAATCCAAATGGTCACGACACTACCACGAGTGGTCGGCTTTTTTTCCTCAGTAAAAAAAAAAAAAAAAAAAAAAAAAATACGCTCGCGCGTCCGCGCGAATCCTGTTTATTCAGGTACGGTACCCGGATCGGACAATAGGAGCTAGAAACAACGCCCTGGGTATAATACTCTGTTGCATGTATGCATTTTTCATATATATATGCACGTGTGCATTCATATAATATAATAGTCTAAATAGGGAAACGCAATAATAGTACTATGATCGTACGGTGAGATAATATAATAAGAAAACGAAAGAAGAAAATATACCTATAATTATCGCACAATATACTTTCCTACTTGGAAATTATTGTGCACAATACTCACGAAATAACAGAATAAATTCTACTTTATTTCCATCTGTACAGAAAACGTATATTCCTAGATATTTTTTTTTATTGAAAATCTTTACGATCTGTTTTCATTTCACGTTCAAATTAAAGTACCAAAATAAATTATGTTTCCAAATATATAACTTGTACAAACAATTGAAAGTACCAGCTATATTTAATATTGTGAACCACTTATTTATAATTGTTGGGATTATTGAGTTAAGTTATTATAACCACTGTTAAAAGTTTCTAACAAAGCTATAGAGATACGTTTGAACGTAGTTCATTTTCAATATTTGATATTTATTTATTTAACTACAAATTTTAAAATCCGGTCAGTAGGGTAGAAAATCTTTTCGCTCGTTGGGTAGGATCTGGTGGTGAATATATTGAATTTGAATTCAATGATAAATCATTTCTATCGATGAAAATGATTCTAAGCGGAGCTCGGTGTGATATACCTACATAAATATTATAGTAAACAATTTGAAAATATTATATTGTATTTTATTATTTGAGTAACACAAACATATTGTAACCACTAATTATGATTTTATATTATTCGGTAAAATACAATTAATTATATATGTTTTGTTATGATTTATCCATATACTTATGTATATCCATAATATAGGACAATTTTGATTGCTTGAATATAAAATTTCAGTATAGAAGGATTTTTTTTTCCCTAAAGAAACTGCTGAGAAAATCGAAAAATGCTAGAGTCGATTTCCTATCAATATCATACCAACACCAAAGCCCTTCCTCGGCTTCTTCAGGTCAAAAATTAACTTACAGAAAAAAAATAAAAATAAAAAATAAACATCATTGTAAAATTACAATTTGAAATTTTTATTGTAAAGCTTCCTCGCTACGTTCAAAATCTAAAATATATCAATAATAATTTAAAATTTTATATTTTACGTCATTTTGTAACTAGTAGGTATTCTAAAAATAATCATTTTAATTGAATCATGTAAATAATTTTATTCTACCTTTTTGAAATATAAAAATAAATTAATATTCAAATTTTCAAGTAAAAAATCCGGAATGCCCTAAATCTTCATGAATGACTATCATCTAAAGATATTTGAGTAGTATTTTAAATATACAGTATTTAGAATACTTCAAAAATATTTTTTTTAAAGTTATTTTTTTATTTTTGTATTGAAACAAATCAATAATTAAATGTATAAATGTTCATTTATATATAAAACATTAACAATATATATGTAAGTCTTAAATCATTAACTCTAAATATGAGGAGTATAATATATATAATATAATACGAGTATATATAGCTACCTTTTACGTATTGCATAATCAATGCCTAATCGATGGGTCTTCATTATTCATTTCTTATTTTAGATAATGCTGGAGGTAATTTTAAGAAATTCATAATAAATCATACAATATCATATACCAATTCTGTTTAACCGAAAGAATAGTTGCTGCTATTTCTTCTATCAGTCTTGGATTTCGAAAGGAACGAGGGAATCTACTGGTTGTATCTACAATGATTTTTATTTATTCAAAAATAACTATTCACGTAGAAGAAGTCTATGAGGAGTTTTGGAGTACAAAGTTTATTTGATGGCAAATTCGTTCTAGATGGCAATTTTCAGAGGGAGTTTTTCTTTATTTTGTATATAGCCTTTTTTTATGCGTAGAGGAAAACCACATTCTCTAAAGAAAATTTGTTTATAAATAGGAAAATAAGAAATAAAGTTGCCATAGAATAAATGATAATTTCATAAAATTAAAATGTTGTTTTTTTACAGTAATAATTGTTTATGCATATTAAACCGAGCTCAGCTCAAATCATTGCTCTAAAATTTAATATATTCATTTCAAGTATCCCACTTAAAGAGCGAAGTGCTTCCACCCTCCACTTACTACCCTTTTGTTTTTGCTGTTGTATTTCTCATTTCTAATATTTAATAATTACATATTAATACTTAAAAATATAATAAGAGTACCTATGTTGCTAATACTAACTTTATATTATGTGTTATTATACTTAGGTAATTTCAATATGTAAGTTACTAAGTATTTGATTATTTTAAACTCAGTATAATATAGTCCGCATTTGCAGTATTATACAACATATTATTATGATATATATATATATAGGTACCAATCAGTTTATCACTAAATGTTTAACTAGTCAATATGATCATGTGGTATTCGTAATAGAACCAATTAATGGACGCACGTTCGATGGATCATTCTTACATAGTTGTGGCATAAAATGTCAATATTGAAATGATAAAAAAAAAAAAAATCGTACAAGTCGATGGAGCAATTACTTTTTTTTTTCTCTCTATCTACTATTACAATATATATGCTATTATATAATATATAATATCCTTAGTCGTGTAAAACAAAACCACAATATAATATATTGGTATAGACATATACTGCCACGAAGAATTATCGTGCGGTCGGTATTAATGTCCTCTCTCCGTCGGTGTCGCGACGTGCGTCGTCATCGGGAAATTCGCGACAATGCGAACTATCGTCTCGGCGGAGGAGAAAAAAAAACATAATACGCACGTCGTCGAATTGAACCGCTGCAAAGATCTTCTCCATGTGCGATCATCCCGACGTAAAAGCAAGTATATAATATTATTATTATGCATTATATAGACATCAACCGAACGGAGTATTACATCATTTTTTTTTTTTTTTTTTTTATAGGTATGTGTAGCAGATATGTGCAGGACACCACAGGGAAGGAAGCGAAAAAAAAACCGCGGAATGAAAATAACACGTCGCGCGTCGTAACGATTTCTAAATCGGTCCGAATAATATGAAATCGCGCGTGGATGTCAACTCAACCGATTGCGACCGATGGCCGAGCGGAGAATTATGAGTCTGAATGGCCTTAAATGGAACGTCGATGGCACGGAAAAAAGAGAAAAAAAATCGTATAGTTTACTGGTAAACCGTGCAGACCGTGCAGTGATAAATATTTATACGATTAGTCCTGGTCGATTTTGTCGCGTACTTGGCTTTTACGGTTTTTTTTTCCATTCAAAAAGTAGATATTTCGGTAATATTACGTAAAAGACACCATCAATAATATGTGACAACTCCCAGTGCATCTTACAAAAAAATGCAAACGACGACAAATCAATGAATATATTTTTGAATCAAAAAATTGCTAGTGTATTAGTCGTTTAAAAGTCCAAATATTTGCATACGCCATTTAACTGGTAATATGGAAATACAAATTAGGCGAAAATCCACAGGGAAAAATATAATTAAATTATTATTATATAGAATAGAACATTCAATAAGTTTTAAAAACTTTTCTAGAGATTAAAATTCACAGTTTTCGGTGAAAAATTAGGAAATCTCGTATAAAAATACATAAAAAATAATAATTCTCATGATTTTATTTTTTATTTCATTTTTCAGAAATGAAAATTTTTTGTTATATTTTTTCTCAAAATCACTGCCTGGTTTATTATATTTTTCATGATACATTTGTAATTTTCAAGAAAAAAACAGATTATAAATAAATATAAATAACGAAAAATATAGGTAAATTTAATTTAAATAACTTTTTTTTTTTTTTTTTGCAAAATTAGTTTTCAATATAAAAATCGTATATGGTTGCAAATCTATATATATATATAATTCTGTAAGGCATTTTTTCAGTTAAGTCAAGAACTGATGAACCGATTTAAAAGCCTTTTTTGAAAAAACCTCCCACAGTTTCAGGTTAAATTATAGATTATTTGAAATATTTTAAATCCATTCATAAACCTTCATAAGTTTTGGTCTAGTTATTTATAATGTTTTGATTTTCTTTTTGGAATTATCTTTTGAATTATCTTTTTAATGTTTTTTTTTTTTTTACCTAATTACACATAATATAACATAATTTATCCATGTAATTAATTTATTAAACTTTTAACTAGTTTTTCTTTTGATTCAAGGTGGTTATAGTATCTATATTCTTTTGATATCTCTTTTATTATTATTGCCATTTGTGTGATAATGAATGTCGAAACAAAATACATCTTCGTCGTCGGACAAATGTATTAAAAAAGCCAAAAGTAGCAAAAAAAAAAATGAAAATGAAAATATTTCTTGGATTTATTCAGTGGTTTTTTAATCAGATATTTTTTTAGATTACTTTCCATATATCTGCATATATTTATAAATGCACAAAACCATAAACAAATTATATAGGTACTAAATATTTTATAATGTTATTGATTATCACAATTTTAAATGATGAAAGTAATCCGTCCATCCATAACTGCACTTTCATTATAATTATTTTAGCTTTTCTTCTGTTCATTCGCTCTACGATCGGGTGAAGTAAAAATTGCAAAATAATTGCTTTACAAAAGGTGAAACGTAACGCAACATTTCTTCAAATAATCCATTAAACGACACATATTACAGTGAAGTATTCAAGTATTCCATTACTAATAGCATATGTGTGTTGGATTATACTTTAGATACTTATAGTTTTACTCCATTAAACTATATACTGGCATGTTAATGTATAACGTTGCCACAAAAAGTACATAAAGCGTACAGCGAGTTCATTTTGCAACATTCACATATTATGTAGAGTGTGCATGTGATTTAAATAATATACGACTGTGAACTATAATTATTGGTTGTTAGAATTTAAATACACCGTATTCTTTTTTAACAAAAACTAATAACTACAATAATACGTGTGCACCACTTTACCATAAATTACTACAAATTTTCTGATCGGGTTAATAAACTAATTTTATTTAAGACTATAAGGGTCACTTAAAACGGGTTCGAAACGCCAACTATTTTGCAATACGCACGTCAAAATATATGCTATAATATAATATTCCGTCAACGGAAATATGTGTTGCGAATGAACTTTTTTTATAATTTATAGATAATAAAATATAGTTATTTCAGACTAAAAAATGACTGCACTTTATCACTTTATTACATATTATGTTAGACAAGTAGTCGAAATTTAAAAAAAAGCATTATATTTTATTATTTTTCGCGTGATTTATAATGTTTGTTACACTCACTTAACGACGTGTATATAGGCGGTGTTAAATGACATCGTTTGGTTATATTTTTAGTTACATGTGAGTATCTAGTGAGTTTTAGCGTACTAACGATGAAAATGTGTATAGGTAGGTACCTAATTTTATCGGACATAATGTATAAAATTTTTTCCATTAGTCTTCTCTATTATTTATTTTATGGACGAAAATAGCAGTCATTTTCGTGAATTTCCCCCTTGATAATTTACTGTTAATGAATCTTGGCGTTCAATTTCGTAGTGTCATATATCGTTATGACTAGAGGTCAATTCAAGTACTTACACATAATATACTGCAGAGAATTTATGGTTATTATTAATTTAAATTACACATTACAAAGTATGTGATAATCAATTTATATTCTTGACCATACTAAAACTTTCCAAAAATGACGTATCTGCAACAAAATTGTATGAATAGTTGAAAATCTGCAATGTACTGGGAAAAATAATAACATTGTAGTTTTACGTCTTCTAAAACCGAAAATTTGTAACTTTAGTCCGTTATATTATCATCATAATGTACATTATTGTATTTAACATAAATTCTAAATAGGTACATCAATGCATAAAATGCATGAATATCCAAATAGTATTTAAATAAAATATAAGTAAATATTTTAAGGTCCAATAAAATATGTAAAAATATTTTATAGTACAAACCATATTTAAACCCAATTTGTATTGAAATATTTATATAAAATAAATATATATTTTCGATAAAATATATATTGCAGTTTATACTATTACATGACCAAATTGTCGTAGTCTGTTTTGTTAATTATCTATTTTTTCAAATTCTATACCATATATTTATTATATAATCTAAAATAGTCAAATACCTAATTCATAAATTAATAATTCCAAATCAGTTTTATTATATGGAGAATCTAAAATACATTTAATACAACAAATACAATTAGTGCTATGTTAAGAATCCAATTAAATTGGAGATACGTTATTTTAAGTGAGTTATAGTTGGAAATAATTATTTCTAGATAGAATGTACAGTATGTAAATATATAATTATATAAATTAACATAATATTAAACAAAATAATATTCCAGGGCTTAGCTGGTTATATTATAAACTAAATCATATATGTAGATCGCAAATAATATATAATTAACAACTATAAATTTATTTTACAATTATTGACTTACATGTTCATTGCAAAAAAGGATTTAAGTAAAATGACTGTATATAAATATATATGGCCAATTTTTATTTAGTGTACCTCTTATAAGTATATTAACTTAAACTACATTTTGATTTAGTACAAGTTATATTTTTCAAAAATACGTATATTCAAAATTTTCAGGTTTGTTAAGGATTAGCTTATAGTAGTTTTGCTAAGCAAAAAAAAATTACATTCATTTTCTGATTATTTTCATCTATAATACCCCCATGTTTTACTGTTTAGGATATACATGATCTTTTTTATTAGGAGGGTAATATATACTATATAATATATACATTAATATATTATACTCACATATATTATATAATATTTAAGTAAATTGTCGAAAAAGACATACTGAATAAGACAAGCAAGTTAATTGTCTTGAATATTTTATTTGATATGATTTTATTTCTTTTTTTTTTCATTTTATTATCTCTAATTCAAAACGTATATCTTTTATACATTAAAATTAAAGTTATTAGATAAAATAAATTTAAAAAAATTTATATTTATTTAATTTTTTGTTTTGTATATTTCTATGTATCTAATTTTGAATTAATTTCTATATATTTTGTTAAAATTTAAAAATCAGGCACGATCATATTTTTAATATTTAATTTGATGGTTAATTGTATACTTACTAAATAAAAAATACAAACATTTTTTAGATACAAATCGTGAAAGTCGATTTATGATCATTTTGGTTCTCGAACCATATCTATATCATGATTATAAATCTGAAACCAAAGTTTGTAGGTACAACATTAAATAAATTTTTGATTTATAAAAAAATTTTCCTTTTTAACGATACAAATACGATTACTTATAACATATTTGTAAAAATCGGAAAACAATATATTGTACCAAATTTTGCTCAGAATTGTTTTTCAAACAAAATGATAAGTATATATTGTTTATAATGTTGACATAATATTTATTTATTTAATGTATACTTTATTCCAACTTATAAAAATGACGTATGGCGTAAATATATTATAAAAATAATAATAACAGTGGCATGCTCAGAATTTTGAAATAGAGAGGCTGGATATTTTCCCAAATAAATAATAAATTGCTAAATAAAAAAATAGGCCATTTGTGTAAATTTGACTATGAATTCAATGCAATCCAAGAATTGTTCCTTTGCCGTATTATTTTCTGCGTTAATTCATACACAATTATAATTTATTATACGTAGCTGAATATAGTAAAATTAATCTATAGTTAAATTATTTTATTATATTATATTATAAAACAAAATAATATTATTTTATTTATGTTAAAATTCATAGGAAAAAAAGGTTCATTTTGCTAGTCGAATGTGTCAGTATTAGGGGAAGCCCTTCGCTTAATGTAGACGATACTCTTGGTGAATGTATTGCATTAGGCACATAAAACGATTCTAAACGGAGCTTCGGTGGTAATATACATAAATCTCAATTTAACGAAATTGTCGGTTGCTGACCGTGGTTAAATCGTCTCCGAGTAGAATATTAACTAACCTAACCTGACCTAACCAAATAACGAATTTTTCAAACTGATTAACTTTTGGCTAAAAAAAGGAATATTAAATAAAATAAATATGACACTGCCGACTTAGACAAAGAATATGAAGTCGAACGAAATCGTATTTTGGCCGTTTTTACATAAATTTTCGGTAGTTTTTCCTACCGCGTTTATCGAAAACGCCAAAAATAATAAAAATGGCCTTTTTAAAGTACAAACTAGATGACAATTTCCACAGGAAAGTAGGGTTACATGTACAAATTGATTCATGACTTCTGGCCGAAAATTTGTACACAGAAAAAAAAACATATTGTAAAACCACTATAGTATAGATATATCGCTCCGCTCAAAATCCAAAATCTAAAAAAACCATGGGGAGATATGACACCTTCATCACTCCTCGTGAGTACGCCCCTAGTATATAATATATATTATTCTTTGAAATCTAAAATAATAATATTAACTTTAATTTACATTTTAATTAAAAAAAAAAAAAATAAATTTATATCTGGATAGCCGTTTTCTAAAATGGAATCCAACATTATATTAAAATAATTGTTTAAAATATTTTTATTATTTCGAATTAAATACCTATAGGTACCTATATAGAATTTTAAAGTTTTACAATTTTGTGCAGAAGTCGAATAAGACTTTTTGAAAAAAAAAACTTATTGATAAAAATGGGTTACCATTTTCTATTTCGATGAAATAACAAAATAACATATAAAACTGTCATAGTTATGAATTTTTTTAAAATTATATTATTACACAGACATTTTCTCAGAATCGTCTTTTAAAATATACAATGTAGTTCATTTGCTTTTAAATTTTAAATAATAACAATACACTATCCGAGAACTGAAGAACGATGGATCAACCATTTGTATCTGGATGACTTTTAAATTCTGAGTGAAGTACATTGGTTTTACAATAATTTTGTGTTTTTTTTTTTTAACCCGAAATTTCTAGTAGAATAAATGCTTCAATCGTTACATGCTTACCGGTTTTCCTGTAGGAAAATGCATCTAAAGAGGTAATTTTTCGATCGTCTCAAAACTTTTTTAACGCGTGAGACAAAACAACCGAACATTCACATATAAAAATGGTAAAATCTCGATATTAACGAAGTGATTTAACGTAGTAAGTTTATTCTCCGTAATATCGTAAAAAAATGGCTTGAAATTTTCACGGAAATTTCGTTTATATAATAAAGCGTCAAAATTTTTTCGAAATCCTCATAGAAAATACACTACAATTTTATAAATAAAATACAATGTTTACAAAAATACAATTATAATTTTTCTTTAAAAGTAAATTATTTGAAGATTTGATATTTATCGCCATTTCCCTGTCAGCAGTATGGTTATATATGTATATTACTTCTTGGAGTTTGCCAAACAGTCACCATATTTATATATATACATATAATATGTGTGCGTGTACGCGTACATGTGCCCGATGTAACTCGGAACTTTGACCCGACCGGTGGTCGCCATCGTCGTATACACGATGTAAGTAAATAATTCCGTCGCGGCACTGACGTTATATTATTTTTATCGGTCGGAGACAACGATTTACAACGGCGTCGACGACGGACGACGCGACGGGTTCATGTTTAAACCGTTCTTCGGTCTCTTATAATAATAATAATAATAATAATAATAATAATAATAATAATAATAATAATAATAATAATATGTAAAGTGTATGTTTCTTCCTCGTTTTTTTATTTTATTTTATTTTTTTTTATTTTCCTCTACAACCACAACGGTCATACACGACCACGACCACGATGTACGTACCCGTTCATATAGGTAAGTACAGCTCTCGTTCGGTCGGGACATGATATAATATTATTGTTATTAATATAGGTAATATACTATGATCGGATAGATCTGCGACGAGGCGAGGCGCTACGATACGATCGTATTATAGTATTCTATATTTTACAGCGCACGCGGTGTGTTTAGAACCGTCTGGTCGCGTCCGACGGACGCACGCAAAATCGCTCTTATCATTCGGCGATCGCACGCGTCCGTCGTCGAGTATTGGCACCGCGTCCGACCGTATTCGCGTGCGCGCGGTCCGGATTTTATGTCCATGCCATCGCCTGCAAATCGCACGTGTCAAGACTACATGATAATAATATTATAAAAGCGCACTATCGTGTGTTAGTATATTATTATATGATACCAATTGATTCGTTTTTTAATTAGTAAATATTAAATAAATACCTATCGATATACGATGTTATGTCCCCTAGTAGTACCGTAGAGTAGGTGCCGAACAGTTGAGGGATCCTTTCATATATAGTTCCCAATTCAGAATCTGATATCGAAAGCTCACGGGACTCCCATGAAACGTTCATATGAAGTCCAAAGAGTTTCGACCGAATGCACAATCCTACGATCGTCCCGATCCTAACTATCTGAAATAGAACTGAAAAAAGAGACTTATCACAATGTATAGGTACCATTCGATGTGATCCATGTCAGTGATAGTATCTGTGATATTGCACAACAGTGATTACACGCATAACAATTTATAACTTGATTATCTAAAATATGTCGAAATTCTAAAAACAATTGAGTTATCAAAAATGCTTCAATATTTCATAAATATTGATTATTCTATACATTCCAATAAATTAACCTCAAATACAGTTTTTGGGTTATTTAATAAACTTGTATACATTTAGAAATGCTGAATATTTTTTAGAGAATTCCTATAAATTATTAAAAAAAAAAAGTTGTCTGGATTTAGACGGCGAAAGTAGGTCCAACCCTTTGGACCTCATACATGATAGTATAGATATTCTTATTATTATTTTATTTGTTAATTCAGAATCTAAAAACCGTCCAGATGAATATGGTAGATGTTCGTTTCCCGGACAGGATAGTTTATTATTATTTTAATTTTGAAAGAAAAAGTTAATTATTTCTTTAAAAATACGATTCTCGGTAAAGTTTGGTATAATACTAAACAGAATATTGTGTAGTAGATAGGGAGATAGAACAGCGAATGAATGTGACAGAGATGAGAATGTTAAGGAATTTGTGTATAAGAGATAGTATAGGAATAACTTTGATAGTTCACAAAATGAGTGAGAATCGATTGATTTGATTCGAGCATGTATAAGGAGGGAAGAGATAGAGCCAGTAAGTTTAGTAAATAAAACGTATGTTTATGGAATGTGGTGGTGGGGAAGATCGAAAAGAGATGGAGAGGTATGATAGTGAGTGATATGAGGAAGGTGGAGGTAAGTAAAGAAGATTCAAGAGATAGAGTCAAGTGGAAGTGTAGGACTAGGGTCGCCGATCCCAAATATTTGAAAAAGAAGGCGAAGGAGTAGAAGAAGAATAAAATCTAGTCAGAGGAGGTAGGATGTACTTTGTTCGCCATGTGTCAGTAGGAGTGGATGCCTTTCGTTTATCGAGCAGGACACTTTTGAATCTTGTTGAACGTATTGAATTTGTATGAAAAAATATATCATTGCATTCAGTAAAACATTGTGAGCGTATCTTCTGTGTAATACAAGTGTACATACCTAACCAGTAGTGGCTAGTATTATAAAACACAGGCGCACGTACACCGACTACCATTTCAGTTAATTCGTGTTTTTATATACATATACATATATATATATATATATATATATATATATATTTATTTACATTATTTAGCTTTTAAAATAAAATAATTGGCCCCAGTTAATAAGTTCATGTAGGGACCTATGAGTTCAGAAATTAAATTAAATAAACTCTATGGGTACAAATATAAAAATGTGTAAAAGTATGAAAATGTATAAAGAAAGTTATTTTAGAAACATGTAACCAAGGACGGGCAAAGTTAATGAATAAATGACTTAGTAGTTAATGTTAAATGTTAAAACTAGATTTTAGTTAACTAAACTCAGTTCATCAAAAGTTAAAATTAATTTTTTTTTTTATCTTTTTGGTGAATTTTAAATTGTGTATTTGAGTATCTCCTACATTAAAAGGTCTTTATTTAAAATTGCAAAATACAATAATTAATTTAGCCAAAAATAAAATAATAAAATATGATTTGTGAACAATAAATTATTAAATCTAGTGTTCAAATAAATCTTTATTATCTATTTTATTTAAATAACAGATTCTGTATGAAACACAATGTTAAAATAACATCTAAGTTATTATTATTTTTTTAATAGAAGTGATGGTGTTAAAACGTTATTGCCAATTTATTTTTATCAAAATTTTATTATTATATATTATGAATACTCAATGCCCATTATAAAATTATTTTTAAGTTTAAAATTATGTAGTTTTTATAAGTATCAAATTATAAATAATACGAATAGTAGGTATATGTATCCATTTATAAATACACAATATGATATATACTACTACTATAATATAGTCTATACTTATAATAGGAACTACAATATAATATACAGTAAAACCTCTGAGTAGCGAACACCCTGAACACCCCAAAATCGTGTCCCCTATTCACAGGGGGTAAATGTTTGGAATTCATAAAGGTTAAATGTGTAAAATGAAAACATTTGCGCAAGGTTAAATTAAATTATAATGTTATTATTAAATATAATTACTAATTATGTATATTTAATGGTATAATAATTTTAATGATTTGGTAATATTTATGGTAATTCTTATTTTAATACATACGTTCATATAAAAAAAAATTTATCAGATGCATACATAAATATTAAATTTGGTAAGAAAAAAATCTGTCAGCTTGGTCTGTTTATAATTTTGCCGTCTGTGTACAATCTCGCCAATAAGTTCATTTGCCAACGTCAAAAAAGTCGAAAAATAATCACTAACCAATAAAACATACGAAACATTGGCAGTCAACACGTTTATATTTTCGTCATAATCGTCGAAAGTTATTATTGTATTAATTTAATTTAATTACGTGTATAATAAATGCATTATATACATTCAACTATATCTTCTCGAGTGCAACAATAGGACGTGTCTGTTATTCGGAGAGTCCGCTATTCGGAGGTTTCCCCATTAAAATGTAGTGTAAACGTCCCGGTTCCCAATAAAACGTCCGCTATTGGGAGATGTCCGTTATCGGGATGTGTCCGTCGGTGGAGGTTTTACTGTATACAGACGTATAGTGTTTATTTATTAAAGATATCTACACAAATTTGAATATCAAAATGCATAATATTATAAAATATAAAAAAGTCTATTATCTTAACTTAGCTTTCAATGAAAAATAACCTCTATACATATATCTTAACTATATTATACGATAAGTTAAAAATTAATTCAATTATCTTGTTAAGTTAATAAGGTAACTTTTAATATAATATAAACGTATTAACTAGTTAATGACCATCCTTACATGTAACATATTAAAACTGATTAAACTGTTAATTTTAACTAAAACTAAAATTATAAAAAGTATTATAGAATTAAATTGATTTTGTTTTGTGTACCCAAATTAATTTATTAAATTACTATAAATAGCTTAAAGTTAGGTAGGAAATAATTGTAGACATTTTTAAAAATTTATTTTGTACTTATGTATACGTTTTTTTGTGAATGTTTGAAATCACAGAACCCATATTTTCTTCAATATTTGAACAGTATTACCGAAATAATACATGTTGTTAAAAAATGTAACTATTATTAAATTATTATAGTGTTATGAAAAGTTCAAGTGGCTATTAAAAAAAATACATGTACTTACCTACAGATATTTAAGCATTTTATTAGTATAATTAGAACGACGTACCCTTAACATTATGCGAAATCTTCAAGTCTTAAAAGCTAAAACTAAATATTTTATGACAAAAAATTCAATATTTAAAATTTCTAAAATTGAGAACATTTTTTTATGTTAATTTTGTACTTCACTTATATACGTTTTTGGTAACATTTTCAATTCTATAGACCAATTTTTCTTACTTGTTTATCTAATAAAATTAAAAAAGGTGCACTTAGCTCGTCAAGTGTTAGTAGAGGAGAAAACACTTCGCTTATCGTATATGATACTCTTTGATGTATTGCATTTGAAAGCAATGATAAAACATTACATTCGAAAAAACGATTCCTAGCACAGCTTCAGTGTACTATACAGTATACATAACTATTAATATAAATGATTTTATTCAGTAAGTTTAACATTATATCAAAAAAGTAATTGTAGTAAAAATGAGATTTAATTTCACTTTATCTATAGTATAAACACAATATGTACCTATTTAGAATAGTTAGATTTAATATGAGTATATAACTATAACTGTCAAATATACATTTAGTATATTTAATTTAGAGTTTAGTTCCTATTTTGGTTTTTCAAAATTAACAAAGTTTTGTAAGAGTTATTTGATTTAATTATTGCATATTAAAATCATCTATACAATAGTAACATAATTATTAAACAATCACATTAGATATGACTTATAGTTAAGTACCATTAAAATAATAATTATATAATATCAAATAATGTTTGATAAATTTAGAAATTGTGAATACTATAAATTGTATACATTATATTTTATAGACATGCATTATAAATTTATACTTTAAAAGAACATTTTATGTTAAATAGTATTTTCTCGTTTGAAGATACAAATATTCCTTTAATTTATTCAACATTTGATAAACTATATACTTAAAAAGAAACATAGTATGATATACATACCTATATACATTTACATATAGTTATGTTATAGGTGTATGACATACCTATAGTACCATATATTCGGTCTTGAAGTAAATTAAAAATAATAAAAAAGGTCGATTTCTTAAATTTAGTTAAAGTAATACACAACAATGTATTGAGTATAATTTTCAGGTCTTAAAGCCCAAAATGACCCTTTTTAGGACTTAAAAACCTCAAAATTTCAAATTTCTATAAATAACTTAATATTGGAAATATTTTTTTTTTTAAATTTAATAAACGTCAATATAGTATTCAATTAAATATTATTTTAATTTAATATTAAATATGAAAGTGTCAAGATTTTAGTCATTATTTTCGAAATTACGAAGAAATTAAATTATTGATTTGACAAAATCGTATTTTTGCCGTTTTTTCATCGTTTTTTGGTAGTTTTTCCTTACGCATTAAAAAACTATTGAGAAAATCGATAAATCACCTATTTAAAGTACCAGCTAGATGCAATTTACTACCGGAAAATAGTGATACATGTAATAATTGAAGCACTCCTTCTTATAGAATTTTGGCTTAAGGACATAAAAAAACTACATAATTGTTAAACAAATCAGTTCTTCGTTTTGCTCAAAATTTGAATATGAAAAACAATTGGCCCAATACTTCTCTTGCAACCCACTACACTATTTAAACTCATATTCAGAACATTAAAAAAAATGAGGATTTTTTTAAGATTGCAGGTTGTAAATGAGCGATAACTTTTATTACATGGGTACCTATATTACAATATATATTTGCGAACGGCTTTCGAACAAATAATAAAAAAATCAATTTGCTGTACCTACCTATATATTAAAAAAAAATATATATATAATTTTAAACATTTTTTACACTCTATAAAAAATGTAGGTATATATCATATACATACGTCGATATATTATTATCAAGTACTGAATTACCCAATATATATACTACCCATAAGTTTAATGTATATATTTTTTGGTAGGCACTTGTGTCCGGTCGATGCATATAACGTTTTATAATTGGCTACAAATAGGTAATTACATAGAAATCCGTTATAACAACAGTGATCTATAAAACATTTTACATCGTTTTTAATGCATTTTTGTAGGTACCTATACTATACATTACGTGTTAGACATTCTAAACCGTATATCTTATGTATGAAAACTTATAATTGAATACTCTCCTGCAAATGGTTAGAAATGTCTAATATACTACAGCTACCTTTTTCATTTAACACACACCGTAATGTATCATAATATTATACGTATTATTTCCACGGTGTAATTATCCGGGCCCACCGAATTACGTTCGCGATAAACGATTTTTGTGGATATTACATACCGGCTTCCATGTGCAATCATTAGTGCAAGCGTCGTCGTAATGGTATATTGATTATACGACTATGGGTCGACTATATTATATATCACGATAACTACCGTGTAGGTGTATAGCTATAAAAAAAATAAATAAATATGAGTATGATATACATTTACAAGACTGTGTCTATATGCCTGACTAACATAACGATAATATATCAGGATAAGATTTTCAGACTATAGACAAAACAACAGTCATAATTGGTATTTCACTGTATACAAAATTTTCAAATTAAAAAATAAAAATAAATGTATTATGAATTAGATATATATATTATACCTATATAATAGTATATAAAATATAAAAACATTGTACTATCGAATAAACTAAAATTAAATAGTATAAACGGATACAAATATTTAGTTGATACTAGAACATAGTTCCTTTGATTTTCTAGATAACCATTTTGACTTGAATTACAGTTCTACGACATGCAATTAAAAGAAAAAAAAATACTTAATGACAATAGATATCATCAGTTTAATTTCTGTAGATATTTTACAATTACTTATATTAGTTATAACTTTATCAGATATGTAAAATCAAAAACGTTTTGATAAACACCATTCATATGGCTAGCAAAAACAAAATTATTTTTCAATTTTTAAAAATAGGAATCTTTTATTATAATATTTAATTTACTTTGAGATTAGTTTTACTGATATTTTTATAAAAACAGATTTTATCTATTCTATATAGATTTTATTACTTTATAGTCGATACTTCTTAGTAGTGCTGTATTTAGAAAATTTCCGACCCTGGGCTAAAATTTTTTTGACTTAAACCAAAAAACAGTTTATGACTCATTACGCACTGTACAAGATACTTCATTGATAACTTTTATAATAACAAATAAGTGGTCATCAATATTTTTAAAACCACCCCTAAAAATTGAAAATATTAATTGAAACTGATCGCTTTTAAAATGCCATCTTTAGGATGATATCTTTATCCGATATAGTTATTTTCTAAATACGATCCTATCTCTTGATATTGAATTATAATTGTAGTTATCCTTCTTCTTAACAAAATTCTGAATACACAAATACACAAAACTATAAACACACACTTTTAGGTTATTAATTTGGCTCTATTAAATTGTAAATAATAAATATGGTGTAGTTACCAAATTAACATAAAAGTAAACTGAATTTGAAATTCAACTAGGTTATTTCTCAGACAAAAATACAAATTTTACAACTAATTTTATTATATTCTACACGTCCTTTACTTTTGTGTTAATATCAATTGTATTTATTTTAAACCTTAATGATATATATATGTATATATACATTGTATATACGATGATATTATATGGTTGAATAAAAAAATTTTTTTATAATTTATTCAGTAGTTTTAATTATCACATTATTATTATTGAATTTTTTTGTATCAATTTTTCGCAGCAGTCTGGTATACATCAATCCGTCATAAGGTGTCTATTATTCGACACTCGAATGATATTATAAATGTTAATGTGAGAAATAATATAACAAAACATAGTACTGTATTTTATTATAACACGATGATGGAAGTATAAAAATACGGAAAAAATTCAGACAATCCGTCGGCTAATACTCGTTGGTATAATACGTTATATTTTATGCGTGCGGTTGCGCACGATAATTACAGGGTGGTCGACATGCGTTCATTAAGCATCACGGACCGAATTGGGGAGGTCATAAATGGCATGCATATCTAGGTGGTCTCGGTATAAATTATGAGAAGACTAGGTGTAAATTCCATCATGGTTGAGTATTTTATATACGCACGTATACATTCGATCTACGACGGTCGTATTGTGCTGAGTCCATATAGATAGTTGTAATTACTTTTTCAGCGGTTTTCCTCTGTATCCCCGGGCCACACTGCTATATTTCTTTGGTGCACTTACCCGTCGAAACAATAATAAGTGTATTATTATTGTACGGTTTATGCTCTGTTTGGATGTACAAATTTCGGTTTTCTCAAGCTCGATATTGATTTTAAACCGTATAGAAATCCTGCCGTGCATCCCACAAAGTGATGCACTACACTATATTACGTACAACACTGAGAACGAACCGTATTATTATTATCATTAGCGCGTACGACCGCATATCACTCGATATACATAATACCGTATACTGTAGGTTCGGCGGATATCGAAAATATCGTAGCTGTAAATGAGCTACATAGTACTCCATGACACACGAAAACTACTGCCGTGCTTACTTTCTGTTATAAATTTTGTTTTTAAATTACTGTAATAGACATTTCCAAATTACGCACAATCTACTTGAAATTTCGGAAATTCATATTTTACTAATATAAAATAATATTAATAAGTTAGAAAATTGCACTCTGAGAGCAGGCTTCATTACCGGTTTCTAAATGTATTTGAAACTGGTATCGAAACGATATCATAATACACTGGTAAAAACCTTTAAAAAATCAAAAAAACTAAAAACAGAAATCACTAACACATTGTACTGAGAATCCACGCCACCATCTTTATGTCCTGGACATTACTCTAATGAAAACAGGACATTTAAACTTTCATCTCGAGAAACTCAATTCAGAACTTTTCTCAAACCACTCACCAATTTTTATCAATCTCTTTCATCGTTCAGCCCGATCAGCTCCACCTAAACTAATACTCTCAACAAACTGGAGTCAATTCAAAATGGAGATGTTAAACTCCTCTTTACCTACTATCAACACCTACTTTTCAGCACATATATTCTTAGTGATCAATAAATCAAATGATATTCTACTTACAAACATTTCTAGAAACTCTATGCGGCATCAACTCACTGACCAAAACGCGATCTGTCTAGTCACATTTTAAAAAAAATCTGTAGAAAATGTTGACTCAGGAACACTTGGCAAAGGACCAGGGATCCTTTTACAAAATCTACCCTAAATAAACAATGAAATTTAGTCAAAAACTTTTTTCACTCACATAACGAAAATCAATAATCAAATTTCTTATGCACCATCGCAAACTGCACAAAATAATAGCCTAAACTATATAAACTTCCTGCTAAATTTTGTAAATAACTCAGGAAATTTGTTCTTTTATCGCTTATATGATGGAATGCCAGTTCATCATTACCAAAAACCCTCACCCCAACGATATGTTTATTATGTTCACTGTAAATAACTGGAAATCTGCTTCACAAAAAACTCATTTTTTTCACCCCTCGTTCAATTTGGAATACCATCGGAGATGGAAATCAATCAAAAAAAAAAAATCCAAACAGAAATGCTCCGATTCCCGACACTATTTCCAACTTCTCCATAAGATATAGCGGCAAAAAATCTATAACGGCTGCATCTGCCTAAAATAATTTCCAGAAAATTGGAAGGTTTTTTAAATGGTGATACTACTAAAACCCTGCAAATATCTAAAATTCACAAACCATTATCCACCAATTTCACTTTTAAACACCCTTATATAAATTTTCGAATATCTGTTTTCTAATCACCCCCAAAGTCAGTCCCAAATAATTCGGGTTATATACCCAGCACAGGATTACTCTTCAGTTAGTTAATATTTTTGATGATACCATACTTGAACACATCAAAAAATTCAAAACAGTAGCAAAACTCTTAGATATAAAGAAGGCCTTCTACAAAATCTGGCACTCCGGTCTGGTCATTAATCTTATCTCAACTGGGGTCCTTTGTTAACTTATCAAAATTATTGAATCCTTCCTCCTCGATAGGAAATTCCACATCGATCAGTTTCTGGAGCATCAAATCGAACGTCCTAAAAGGCTCAGTTCCCTTCAGTCATCTATTCTTTCTTTTCATCAATTACATGCTACTCCATCAGAAGTCCAAAATAGCACATTTCGCTAAATATTCCACTACTCATCTAACAAAAGTAAAACTATAACTATAAAAATCTACAACCTCAGATGGATCTAATCTACCCTTGGATAGACTTACGGAAAGTCTGCATTAATCCGTCCAAAACCTCGGTTTTCTGCTTTTCAAATAAAAGCACCACCAATATTTCCAAACTAGTAATTAAAGGGACCACAAAAAATTGATCCAACTTGATCAAATACTTAGGCGTTCATATCGACAACAAATTAAAATTTGACAAACATGCTAAGTACAAAATAAGCAAAGCAAATGGTTCAGCTCACATCCTTTTTTACGGTATCAGTACAGTTTCCCGACATTCAATTGACCGACAATACATTTGAGTGACAATATCAAGTTTTATTATAAATAAATCTGTGTCAAAAATTATTCAAAAATTCAATAAATTTAATAAATTTAATAAAATAAATAAATAAAAATAATAAGTTCAATAAATATTTGCGTCAAAATCTGTGTCAAAAATTAATGTTTTAGAGAGTTATACAATTTGTCTCAAAAATTAATAGTGATAAAAAAAAATGAATAACACATTACACTACTTACAATTTAATATTATGAGAGATTCTCCTTAGAAATTATAAATTTTAACGATTTTTGTCTTATTTTGGTATTTTTTTAATTATTGTACATTAATATTACGTATTAATAAAAAAAAATAATAATGCTTGTCGGGAAAATTTAGTGTCGGGCAAATGTAGTGTCGGAAAAATGGTGTCGGGTTTTTTGTGTCGGGTGATTGAGGTATCGGGCATTCAAGTGTGAAGCAAACATATCCAGACCCTTTTTCACTCATAAACCAATAGAGTCCCATACCCTTGTCAATGATATTTTTAATTTGCAAGACCTATATTAGACTTATCCTGACTTACGATTGCTTAGTCTCGTCGTCAAACATCTTTTCCTCCTAATGGACAAAAATTTAATTCATAAAGCAAAAATACTACGCATTATGAGTAGTCCTCCTTGATATGTCAACAACGATACCATCAGAACATCTTTAAATGTACAATATGTAAAAGAATTCATATCGACACTCTAAAATCAACAGACCGATAGACTTTTAATGCACTTATAAATCCACACTCATAAACTTAGGCAAAAAACTTCATTCTCTCTTGTAAGAAGGCAAACTTGGTACAGAGTAATTCAAAAAAGCAAAGCAAAAGTCGTATTATCGGGTCACCTATTTAACTATAGTAGGTTCTTATGTGTGTGCTTAAAGTTTCAACTTAACCTGTCCTCCTGCATGGTTTAGCCTATTTGATAACATATAGGTTTCCATTAAACTTCCCATGTTCGAATCCGGCCGGCCATATGCAAGGTATAGCATAAATAGTCAGATGCGTTGGTTCCCCCACTCTATTTTTCTAATTTTTTTTTACCATACATTTTCACACAAATAGCGCAATCTAGTTCAACCAATATTATGCCTAGCACTAGCTTAAATTTAACGGGGCCCAACCTAATGCTAGTACTACCCACTTTGAAAAATCAAAATTTTATGAATAGGGTTCTATCAAGAAAACATAGCGCCACCTATCACACTAATTTTTACACCTAGCGAAGTATTTCCTTGGCTTGTATAGCTAATTCAAATTATTGGGGTAACTCCTTATTTTAGAAGTTTCACTTTTTTTTTTAAACAGAATCCTAATAAAGACATCTAACACAACCTCGCACACCAATTTTAACACCTACGCATTCTTTGTATGTTTAGCATATTCAATACAAATTAGAGAGTTAGGGGGGGGGAACTAAATATGTCTTAAATGGTCATGAAATGTACGTGCATTTGATTCTACTTTCGACTATGATTACAATATTGTTATAACACATGTTAGTGAAAACAACGAACAATATTCACTTTCGTCTTTTTAATTGTTGAAATGTATATAAGTGAACGGTTTTTTAATAATTAGTACTAAAATCTGAGTTAAATTTTTTTCTTCAAAGTGTCGGTTTCATTTTTTAAAAATTGTATACAATACAGGTAATATTTTGATTTTCGTGTTTATCTTAATTACTTCAATATCATTAATTATTATCGACCTAACCAAATATCATTGGATTGGACTTCGTAGTCATACATTGTCACAAATTATGTTGTAATTAATGATAATAGTTTTAATTAGATATCTCATTCCAATTTATTTATATTGCTTACTCGAAGTCACTATCATCAGATTAATTGACCAGTGGTTCGTTATTATGGCTGCATTTGCATATTATATGGAGTAATTTATAGTGTCATATAAAAATGAGTAATAATCCTAAAGTCACTGCATCTCAAGTTATAACTCGATCAACCTCCAATTCTTCTATTTTCTACTTCCAACTACCACCACCAAGCCTCTCTCTTTAGAGTTTATTCAGCAGTCCATATCCGAATTTTAACGAACATCTATTGCTCATTTTAAGCTGTTACATCAATCTCAAAATACTAAATTTGCCGAAATTAAAGATATTATAAATCTTCTAACATCCCAAATTAGTGATCTAAAAGTATAAAATACTATACTTCGTACTAATCTCTCTGAACTTAACAAGCGTATCATAGACCTTGAAGCCATTGCTCACGTGGACTCAAATACTGACCAATTGCTTACTTCATGAATTATCTGATGGGGAGAGGTGCTCATGCAATATCGCAATAGCATTGTTTATGGTATCCCATTCCCCTTCGGCTCTACCAATAGATAGAATATCTAATGACGCCATACTTCTAACAGAGAAATTTCAACCCTACTTAACCCCTATACCTACTAATCTAAAATCAATTAGACTTGGTAAGCCCAACTATCGAGGTCCTTGTGCACTTAAAGTATTTCACTCTACAAAAGAGACCGCCCTCAAACTTATCTCAGATTTCAATACTGTTAAAAGATCACGCCCTGTGGATAACGACACTAAACCAATCTCGCTCGTAACCGCACCCTTCATCAACGAGAGAATATACGTCGTACCTACACTGAGTTAGATAGTCTTAAAAAGATTGGTGAAACTAACATTGTTATAAAGTACAATAATAGACTACCTTCTATTAGTATCTACTTCTCAATCGTATTTTGCATCCACCAGACAACTTTCCCACAGCTCACAATCTACGCATTCAAAAAACTAGTAGTTTCACACTTTCAAGGGTATGTTTACCAGTTTTATACCTGTTATACTGAAAAAAACTCACCTAATTATACCTACTAGTCAACATGCTGTTCATACCTCACACCAAACAATCGCTCATTCTTCTCAGATTGCATTCAATGACATGCAGCTAAAGTAACATTTCATCAATTTTTAACTGGATTGAATAATATTAAATCATTTCATTCTAAAACTGTAGATAATGTATCTATAAATGTATACAGTGTATCCCAACTAGCTTC
Organism: Pemphigus obesinymphae; assembly: GCA_025469235.1. Lineage (NCBI taxonomy): Eukaryota > Metazoa > Arthropoda > Insecta > Hemiptera > Aphididae > Pemphigus > Pemphigus obesinymphae. The sequence goes on along the minus strand of JAIPRL010001452.1, from coordinate 37,003 downwards.
TATATCCACTACCCCACATGATTATAAATTCTAATTATATATCTTCTACCAAAATATGCGAAGTCTTAGGTCCAAGTTTAAAAACATTAGAAAGACTTTTCCTATATTTAGCTCATATGAAATTATTATTCTAACTGAAACCTGGCTAACCCCCGAGATTTTTAATGCCGAGTTATGCCTAACAAACGTCCGTATATTTAGGCCTGATAGAAATAATCTCACAAACACTTGATCTCGAGGTGGAGGAGTTAACATTGAAATCAAATCCAACATTCAAGCTTCGTTGGTTTCTTCTTTATCTGATAATGTTGAATATATTTTCATTATTTTATTTATCCATTAATTAAAAATTAATAAAGCTGTCTACCTTTCACCAAACATCCATTCACTTATTTACCAGTCTCGTGTCTCCTCAGTTGAACAGTTAATTTCTCTTCACGCCCCTAACTATGTAATGATATATGGTGACTATAACATCCCAAATATTTTCTGAAATCATGATGAACGTGGCTTAATTGCACCGGGTAGCCATCCTCGGTTATAGTCTGCGACTCCTTTTCACTTATCAAATTCTTTCAGAATAACTATGTCTTAAATACCTATGATGGTCTGCTCGACCTAGTTTTTTCTTACTAATCTGACCTTTTCTTTACACAATCAACTACAGTTTTAATTCTGACTCCTACCATCCACCGATTCATATAAAGCATAAGCTTCCTACTACCATGGAAACCCCAGTGCAATTTTTTCTACCAAGATTTAAAATCTGCAAATTACTTACCTATTTCTAATTTCTTCTACTCATATCATTAGCAAAGTACATTCTTCCTTTACATTATTGGTGGCGCTGTTGCTGTCTTTAATGATGCTCTGCTATATTGTATCGAAACATATATTCCGTTACGTACCATTAAACATTGCGGCTTCCCTAAATGGATGTCTAAAGAATTAAAAAATCTCACCTTTTGTAAAAAAAGGCCCATCTTATTTATAAAAAAACTGGCTACCCTAGAGACTATAACAAGTTTTCTGAACTTAAGCTAAATGCACGGATGTCTAAGCTAAATTATCAGGAACATATAAGCGAAGAAGAATGTAGTCTAACTAGATCATCTAAAACTTTTTAGAAGTATGTACGAAACCTTAAGCAACACCCTCCTATTTCATCCACTGTACATTACCTTGAGTCATCTTCAAACAATAATATCGAATCATCTTCACTATTTTTTAATTACTTCTCTTTGGTTTTTAGGACACAATCTACAATACCTCCAGTAGCGGAACCTGTACCCAGATTGTATTTTGATCTCCCATCTAATACCCACTTTATGCCAGATGATGTTCTCTCTCAGCTCTTGAAAGTCTAAAGAGCATTAATTCTTCTGGCCCTGATGGCATCTCTGCCTGTCTACTTTTTAACTGTTGTTTTTCTATCTTCATCCCGGTGTATCTTTTATTCAGGCGTTCCCTTAATGAAAGTAATTTTCCAATCTTATCGAAAATATGTTCAGTAACTCCCATTCTTAAATCAGGTGATCACTCAGAGGTTAGTTACTATATGCCCACTTCCATACTACCTCATCTAGCAAAGATATTTGAGCTTATTGTTTACAACTCCATAAAACGGAATATCAACCATATTCTAATCCCCCAGCAACATGGATTCAGGCCTGGTAAATCCACTATAACCAATAGTACGACTTTCTCTCCCTTAATTTTTGATAGTTTTAAAAAAGGCCAACAAACTGATGTAATTATTACTGACTTTTCTGAAGCTTTTGATACTGTCAATCATTACCTCCTCGGAAGAGAATTAAAGTCATTAAAAATTGGGGACTCTTGACTAAAATACTGTATCTCTGGTAGGTAACAATTTATTAAAGTTAAAGGACTGTCTTTAATTTATCAGTGATAACCTCTTGAGTACCACATGGTGAACACTTAAGTCCGCTCTTGTTCAACCTCTTTGTTAACTCTTTGGGCATCATCTTACCCAATGCTGAAATTTTACTTTTTGCTAATGATATTAAAATATTCCTAAACATTGAATCTACTAACTACTGTTAAATTTTTCAAAACCAAATCTTCCTTAGTACGCTCTCTACTGGAGTATGGAGCTGTCATCTGGCACCACTATATATTGAAGGACATAGACCGACTATATAGCGAGTTCAAAATAAATCTTGGCTTGCGTAGCATTTAAATTAAAGACACCAATTCTTAACCACAACTATACTCCTATTAGAGATATCATACATATTGACACCCTTTTATCGCGTCGGATGTTCGCTGACCAATATTTCCTCAAATATCTTTTTTCCAAGTCTATCGACGCTCCAGAATTTCTCTCTAAAATACATTTTACAGTTTCCTCTTACACTACCCGAAATCTCTCTTTGTTTTCTATACCCACTCACAACATTTCTTATGAACACAATCATCCTTTATACTGGATGCTTCGGGTCTCTAATATTACTTTTAAATTTTAATATAGTAAATATTCTTCTCCCTCATCCATTTCGCTCCAAACCCGACTTTATTGTAACCTCATTGTCATATATAATATATTATATACTTGCTATATATTATGTATACGTATTTATTTTTATTATAACTATTATTATTTTATTCTTTTTCAGTTCACTAATATATCTGTAACTTCTTGTATATTGCCGTCTTGGCGTTTAATTTAAAATAAAATAATATTGTCGATATTTCAATTTAACGACAATTTAACATAGCACATTTTATGCACGAACTAGAATAATATTTATATTAAAACTCATCGACTTCACGTATCATGACTTTTAACAATGTGTTCTATTTGAATATTTGAATCCACTGAAATACGCAAGACTTGCCCCATTAAAATAAAATTATAATATACATATACATACTGTAGCGGTGGTATAGTTATATAAAGAAACGAAAAACGTATAGAAATGTGCGCTTTTGCGAGAATAAGCCGGAGCGTACATTGCGTTGTGCGCGTTTAGAAACCAAACTGACATAATATTATCATTATTATTATAATATAATCTTATAAAGCTTTCGGTACAATTAAATAAAAAATAAAATGAGAAAATTGCGCATTCGATAAATTTCAATAACGATCGCAATTATTTATTCCGTCGATATGGCCTGTAATATGGTCGTTGGCCTGAAACACGTATATATTATGTACACATACATATGCCGAGATGCATATTATAATGTACGTACGCATAAACATATTATACGCACACGTTATTTTATAGCCTGTATCATTACCCGTACACGGCATTTTGCTAAAGTTTATTTTCTCCTCTCTAGCCGGTCCAGTCGCGTACACTCTGGGTGACTATCGGACGGTGCGGGGCGGCCAAGTCGCGGGATGCCTATATTATACCTCCTACACGTGGACAGTATAATATGTTGTTACGGCATAATTTCAATGCGATCGCGTACGTTGGGTACACGTTTAGCATATTACGATGACGATGTACGCACGTACGTCGACGGAACCATTAAATCAATCGGTCTTCCGGACGGTCGCCCGGCTATAATATTAATTATAATATATATAACCCATGTATTGCACAAATCGTGTCGTTCGCAAAAATCGTATACGATATATCGGAGTATAAGACTTGGGTCCCAGACATTAGGGGCTAATTACTACAGGTTGTATACTAGTTAGGTCTCGGATTATTCGAAATACTCTGCACTATAGTGGGGGGGATACCGGTTTTTTGGTTTTTTTCGTTATACTCGTCAACAGCAAATTGTTTTATTCTATAATCGTATATTTATATGTGTATTTTTACTACATGATTATAAACATTTGTGTTGTGTTATGTTATATTTGGAAAAATTGTAATTATTTATATTTTGTTCTCATAAAAAAAATAAAAAAAACATTTTTTTTTTTTTTATCCTAACTGCGGACAAAGATATATCACAGACGGTACTATGTCTGTACAGATGGGAAATGAAAATTTTATATTAGTGTAGTGTAATATAGTATGTGTATGGATTATATTTAAATTACAAATATTTGAACCCAACTAGGCTACAGCACAATATATATATATACAGTGAATCATATTTATAGCGGACACCCTAGAGGTATTAAAATAAATCCGCTTTTAACGGACACTACGTCCAATAATAATAAAATACTGTTAAAACATCTTGCAATAGTAATTTCGGACAAACTATCAAGATTATATTTCTATGTAATTCTAATAATTTTACTACTTGATTTTAATAGTTTTAAAAAATGTATATGATTGTTTTTGGTACTTGTAATGTAACCATGAACATCCGTTACCAATATTATTTTATTATACTTCCTGGGTAGGTACGATTTTTTCAGTAAATTTTGCAACAATTCTGTCGTCAGGTTTGAAAATTTAGACTAGGGCTGAAATTATAGTTAGGAAACTCCAAAAAAACAAAATGCGTTTCAAAAACAAGAAAATAAGCAGTCTTTCAAAATTATGGAAGCTTCAGGTTAAATAGAATCGTTTTTCAAACAAGGAAATAAGCATAAAAAAAAAAATTCACTATTTATGAATTACATAATTTAATAGTAAATTAATAGCTGGTGATGTCTGTGTGAGCTCGATAAATTAACCGAGTAAATTTTACGGGTAAATGTAAATTTACCCGAAGGTTTTTCACCCGGTAAATTTTTTTTACCGCACTTAAAATCGAGTGACCCCTCATTTTAAATGTTTTTACTAGTGTAATAACTTTTATTTAGTCTATGCCATACTGTGTTTACTATATTATAAGATCGTTACGGATGAGCTTCCCGAATGTATATTATACGCATAAGCTTCAAGTGTCGGAAACAGTTGTCCTGTGTGGTCATCTGGAACGAGACTGCGAGGATCGTCCTGTATCCGATTAGTATGTATCGCGTATATTATGTTCGAGACAAATCTCATAGCTCACCAAGGATTCCGGGTTTATTTTTCAAGGCCAGCAGCACGTTTCGTTGTAATATGAGGTCATCTATTTCATATTGCGAAATTACGGAGCTTTAAATTTGCAACAATACTCATACCTATAACCTGTTTGTATATGATATTTGTATACAGAGAACGGAATAACATTAATTGAATTGTTAAAAAATTAGATAATTTCATTAATTTTCGATGAACATACCTATATGTGTGTGGATCCAGGTTTCTATGCATACAGAATAACGTACTATTGTCAAAATGTCAGGAAATACGATTCCGATCTATTACGGGTTACACGTCATACTGTGTAATAAAAATGTTTAGGTGATATTTAAAAAATTACCAGTAGTCAAAAAAATGTTTATTTTTTTTATCCTAATTATAGAAATTAACATTATTTTATTATTCTTTAAAGGTTTTTATGTTTTGATTTTCCGCAAAAAGTACTATTTTCCTGAAATAGTAATTTTTGGAAAAAAATCAAGTAATAACTGAATATATTTTTTATACCATATACGTTAGATATTTTAGAACTAAATATTTTGATAAATTGGAATTTTTATTAAATAATTAATATTTGACACTACCAAAATTTCCCATATATAAATATAATAATATTATAAGGTTCATTCCTCATACTGTGAGCGCATTTCCAGATTACGAACTCTGACAGTAAGTACAATCATTGTATATTTACAATCACGTGGATACAAACACACGTATTATCATTTACTTTTTATTGTATGATATCATATATGATTAATTGATTAAATAAAAATGCTATGTATTTAATTTACTCGTACTTTCATACTAATTAAGTAAAAATTAAAATTTCAAGACCACATAAATGGTTTTAACAATAGCACATTTTGAATAAAAAGTTGTTTTATTGCTACACTAGTGACATGGAAAATAATACGTTATTAGGTTAAATGGAACTGGCACTTTTTGAAAAAATAATATGTATATAGTAGGTATACGTTTTTTATAAAAGTAAGTTGTGATAATAAAAGTTATGTTAAAATAAGTATGTGTTCACACAGAAAATAACACGTTTTGGTAAAAAAATATAATTTAAAATTGCATATTCCAACCGTTTGCACGATATTACATATACAAAAATTTAAACTTGGAAATATTGGATAATACGAACAAAAATAGTAGAAAACGATGGGTATAATCAATTTATCGGAAATTTCACCATAAGAATCGATTTTCAGCTAAAATTTGTCAAAAACGACAATATAGTTAATTACAATAACAATAATTATGCATTTTTATACCTCATGTATTAATTTAACAGTAATTTATCGATTTAAACAAATTTCAATAAATTTAATCAAATTTAGTTTAATAAATGTACATATATATATATATATATATATGTTTTTTTAAAATATATTATAAATATATTGATTGAATTAACCACTTTTTGTTAAACTTTGAAATAATTAATATAACTAGATCTTACCAAACTCAATTTTTAAATTCTTATCGTTTTTTTAGTTATAGAATAACATCCTATGTTATACGAACATAGACTGACAATAATTTTTCACATGTTATTCCCACACCGATAGCAGTGTTTAAAATAGCAAAACGGTGTATTTTTAATGTTTAAAAGCACTAAAATATGTATAGTAAGAAACATATAGAACAAATACGGTATTGGTAAAATAACAGATTCTTCTAATTGTAATTGACATAATATAGACCATATTATAATTATCAGTAAATTAAATTTATTTTTTGATAAATAATCGTTATTTGTATCATAATAAAACATCTTCATTATTAGATTATGCGTAAAACCATTGAACAAAATGTTTATTAACACAAATGTATCAAATTAAAAGAAATCATTTGATATAAAATTGTTAGAATAACTTAGATTTTATAACTTCATATATGTAATGTTACCCCAGAAAAAAAATCTTGGTTACACCACTATATAAACAGACACCAGCTGCAGTATCCAAAATATAATCTTATATATATTATATTATAAATATAATATTCGTTTAGAATCAAAAATTTTATTAAATTAAAATAGGATAATCATATTGTAACATTTTAAACTATTGTATTTTTTTTCAATATTGTACCTATAAAATTCGAAATAAAATATTAAATCATGTGATAGGTAAAAGCCCCCACATTGCTTTTCAAGTTGTATACATCTATAGTCATGTCTAGATATCTTATAGGTACGATTTTTACAGCAATCGTTTATCTTATATTTTATTATATATATATGAAAAACACTAGTTGAATATACTACGTTTATATTTGTGTACCTTTCCTTTCGGTAAATGTGTTCTAGTTATGTAAACCGAAAACACGCTATTGTCATAATATATTGTATTTTCCATTATTATAAACATTATGCGATTTGTTTTATGCTCATAAAAGTTATTAAAATTATTTATTTCATTATGCTATTTTGTTCAACTAGATTTATAATTGCCAACTTTGGAAAAATAAAGTATTGTTCGTTTCATAATATTATTGATCATGACATCAAAATCATATTAGAAAAGAAATGCACGATCTCACAGAATCTGGGTTCTTAATTATTAAAGACAGCTTTGTATTTTAGTTTTTATAATATTATAATCATGATCTTCGAGTTACATACCGATTAGATAAAAATAAGTTACGCAAACGGATTATAAATCAAGTATACCGAAATCGTTTATAAACCACCAATGCTCCCGTAATGACCTGTTACAATAATAATATATATTTACATAGGTACCTATGTTTTAAACAGCGCGTCACAGATTTTTTTCCTTTACATGCATGATAAATTGCATAATTATATTTATTAAATATATTAAATAGGTATATTACAATACATCAATTATGTTAATCACATTTAGTTGACAATATTTTTCGAAAGATTAATATTTTACAATATTAATATAAAATTTAAAATTGAAGCAAAAAACATGTAGGTATAAATAACCTACTAGACACTTATTCAAAAGTTTAAAGTAAAAATAAGATTTCAACTGATATAAGTAAGTTTAAATTACATAAAATATTATATATATTTGCTAAACTAAAAGTTGCTTTTCTTTCAGTATATACCTATTATATTTTTTCGGCGGAGTTTACACTAAAAATATATACTTATGGTCGAGTTTATAATCTATGTCACCAGTCACCGTCATACTTCAGTTGATATATAATTTGTTCGTTGCCTAGTGGGTAATATTATTAATTATAATTATTATCAACTGCTTAACAAATATTTGCATTTATTATATAAAAAAATGTACTTTTAATTTAAAGTTATACAGTATACAATGCATATTAAAGTCCAAATGGTTACAGGTTAGATAAAACAATTTTCGTCATTTATTCCTAACAAAGAAAAAACTTCCAAAAAATCGCAGGTACCTAGTAAATTACATGAATTTGTAACAAATAATAGGTACTTAATAATAATACATAATAATAATATTATGAGCTATTTATTGCTCTTGACATCAAAACTAATTTTTAACTACCTATTCAAATATTGAATAATTAATATTATATAATAATATGGTAGTGAAAAAATAAAAAATACTTAAAGTGGTTAATGACTTGGCTGAAAGGGGTAGAGCATTGATAAAATATTTCAATGGAATTCTTAATAACGAAGAAAATAAACTAATACCTTTTTCAAATGAACGAAAAGCATAGATAACATTTTCCGGACTCAAAAAAATCTACTTTGTTACAAATATTATGATTAATTTATAAACATAATATGATATATTATTAATTATTAATTAATATATTATTTATGAACATAAATTGCAGTTTTAGATGTTTTATATTGGTTTTGTATAGTTATAATAATGAAAAAATGATTAAATTTGAGATTTTCAATACAACTACAATTTGTTTTATTATACAACATCTACTTATATATTTTTTTACTACCTTCAAGTTCTTATTGGCTTATAGTCATCTTCCAGTCTTTATTGACCGATTTATTTTCATTTGTACGTACGAAACGCGCTCTTGGTTCTTTATTATTCGTTAAGTGTATTCAAGACGGGGTCTCTCCTTTTGTTTTTACACACCCTTCTATAATCAATTTAAATAATCTCTCGGGTCATATTGCATGACTTATCTACTAAAATTAGTCGTTTAACTGCATTTTTTTCACAATTTCCTTACTTCTGATAATCTCTCTAAACTCCGAAATACATCCCCGTAAAATCGCCGCTGCGTGTTGTCTACCGAAACCAAGTCCAAGTCCGACAATACGTCTGCGTGTATGCGATTGCATACGTAAGCATACTCATTATCAGTGGAGGCTTGTGTGTAGGGGTGACGGGGCGAACGCCCCGCAAAAATTGTAACAAATTACTTATTAAAACGTTGGATATTGATTTAAATATTAACAATTATTTATATTTACATTGTAATGCATTTTAAAAATATTATAATCGAAAGTAAAAATTTTTGGACGGTTGAAATAGGTACCTATTATTCACCTGAGCGGTTATCGGTTATCACAGTGCTCGGCGCTGAGGCGACGTTGACAATCGCCCGTCATAACTATACGACGAAAACACAAAAAAATAATAGGGGGAATTCGGTAATAATGCGGCGGCCGCCGGAGCGATACGAATAATCGCCCGACATGCATGTGGACTGCGGAACAATACGGAATAATAGTTAACGTGTATTTACTTTGAGTTCGTGACGCGTGCACTCTTTCTTTAATTCATTATTTGTGTATATTATATTATTATAATATAGTAGATGAAAATGCAGTGTCATATTTACAGAAAATTGAAATAAAACAATCTAGGAAACCTGTTTAGTGTAATGAAAGATAGGCGCTTAAATTTTGAGTATAAAACGTATAAGTTTAATATTATTTTGTAATTTTTGGTCTGTTTCTATACGGTATTAATTTTGGTTTAATAAATACATTATAAATAGGTACATATTATTATTATTATTATTATTATTATTATTATTATTATTATTGCAGTATCCTATGCTTAATTTATTGAAATATTGCTTTAATTTCAATGAATTAATAATTTTTAATCGCCCTCCCACTTTCAGTGCCCACGAGCCGCCACTGCTCGTTAGAGTACGACGTTCGCGTGCCCTATGGGATTTTGCGGGTAAGAAAACGCCGCCACTGCCGTCGGTCGGTGTGATAATAATATTATACAATCAGGTCACATCGCGGGTCGTACCGCGCGCGCGCCACACGTTTTCAATTTAATTTAAGACACGCGAACCTCGGTGATAAATCGACTGCGGCCACGAACCGTTTCGAAACGACGCCGTAAACGTTGTGCAACGGTCGCCAACGGACGAACACCCTCCTGACGCGATGAACGACGGAATGTCAGCAATGCACATCATCGTGTCAGTCGATGGTGATATCGCGTTACCTGTTTAGTTTACTCTTAAATAGTAACGTAATAATAATAATAATAATATTGGAATAGAGACCCGTATAATTTAGTTCTAAATTCAGTAAGTAACGTTCTAATAATTAATAAATCTAAACAATAATAAAATAGTGCAGAAATCATTATGAATAATTGTAATGAACATATTATGTTATCTCACTTTTTAAAAAAACGATTGAATGACGATATCAAAGATTTTAACGGGTTAAACTATCAATATTTAAAATAATTGAACGTAGGCAATACCGTGGTTAGGTTAGGTACCATCCAAATCGTAAAGCGAAAAATATGGATTGGCTAATTTTCGTGGTCACAATATTCAATGTTTTTTTTTTCTATATGGAATATTATAAATTTAAACAAATTTAACCATTGAAAATTACCTTGAACGTTCAAAATTTAGGTTTTCACTATTTTCAACAACAAAATCTATTATAAAATGTAATGTATACCTACTTAATTATAAAGTTATAATTTTTTAAACAAAGATTTTGCTTAAGAAAATATAAAGATCAAAGTAGATAATAATACAAATTCGACAAAATTATTTACAATATTCTGAGGTATTAAAATTAAGTACAATGTTAGTTGTTAGCACCATCATTTGAAATAGTAGAACATAGATCAAAATACAGTTATTACTGTTCTATAAAATTAAGTAGATAGATACACACATAATACGAAGATTATCTACATACTCTATAGTATAGTTCATTATAATATACGATTTGTTACAACTTTATATAAACATATTTGGTAGATATACATGATACAGATGGTGGAAGTTGATCCATTTTTGGGCACAGGATATTATTAGTTTTGATATGAAATATAATAATAAATCATTGTATCCGTTAAACGACTTTGAGAAAAATTTGGTGTAATGTTATTAAAAAAAAAATATTTTTTTTTGCATTTATAAAATATTTTTGTTACAAAGATAAATTTCTTTGTTCTTTTTAAAAAAAACTCCAAGGAAAATCAAAAAATTACATATTGTAAGTACCTATCAACTAGAACAATTTCACTATCAAATTAACTATTATATTAACTATTTTTATAAAACTTCTACTCGACTCCTTACACCTGAAAAAATACAAGCAAAAAAATCACATAAAGTAAAGTCAATACAATCCTCGTATCACTCAGAAACTAAATTATTAATCACATTATCTTTGTAAAACCCAGCTGTAATAACTATATTAGTATATTTACAAAATTGTTGTAAAATTAGAGAATTAACAATAATATATTGTAGGTACTTATATTTGATATAAATTGAATAGACCATTTTATTCAAATTTTGAAATGAATTATATAGACCTAACTATATATAATTACCTCATTATATCCTATGGTCATATATTTATATATAGTCTGTCATGCGATGGATCATATTATATTTGGTAAATAATAAAATTTGTATTATTATTACTTTATTTGCCCAAACGGTCTATTTCTATTGCGTTTTTACCCAATGACTATAAAATATTACTCAACGTGCAATCAAAAGTGTCAAATTTACCAAAACCCTGTCTTTCCGCACATAATTTTGTAAAATTAATAATATACCGTCAAATATTCATTTAACGGTGCGTTCATTAATCACCAAATTTCAGATAATTAAAATTTAACAGTTTGTTAAATTTTATCATATCATCGTTAATAATATTTTTCCAATATTCGTAATAACAACGTATGTAAGTAGATATATAAATACTTTGATAATTTAATAAAGTTCACATTTGCCTTTTTTTCCATTTTTCACTATTACATGTTCTTATATATTATACTTGTAATGTAATATAATACCTTTTGTGGTAATCTGTTTAGCTTTAAATGTCTGTTAGTTTTTGAAACAGGTTGGTACATTTTTTAAAAATTTGCACTCAATTTAACATTACCTATGTTATTTTAAAACAAAGTCTTAACCAACGGACCGTTGAAAGTTCAACAGGGTTATTTTTATGCAACCGGGTATTATTGAATTATTATTGTATTCAAGAGAGAGAGAGAGAGAGAGCCGTATTTCGGGTGACTCAATGTTTTATATTCTAATGATCGAAAATCACTTGCTTAGGTGGAATATGATACTTTACTGTTATATTAAAAATCGTTAAAACAGATAATGTATCATGTTGAATTCCATATAGTAAATATAGTTTTAGTTTATGAAGTAATAAAATAGTTATTAAATAATTATATTTTCCAAAATTACTTAAATAATTTATAATCAATTCAGAAATATAATGTTTATATGTTTTTAAATTAAGTAATTATTTATTTTATTGATAGATAATTTATACATCTACTTTAGTTTATTCATAACTTTTTCTTTACAGTTAATTCACTTTTTTATGATATACTTGTGTCATAAACTCATAAATATATGTTAATATATATACTCTAGAGACGATTTAATTATACACTATGTAATTGAACACTTGGAGTTATTTTTATAATGTATATAATCCGTGTAAAATATTTACAAATCGAACTAGTGGAATACTTATTTGCATAATTATCGTAATATATATAGACCGTCAACACGACAAAAAAAAATATTATAAATTATAATAAAAAATTATGTAAACATATATATTAAACAGGACTTTCATAAAAGATTACGTTAAAAATTAATTTATATGAATTAAATGTTATAGACAAGTAGGTCGGTAACGTAGGTTTATTGGAATTATTATGAATGTAAGGTAAAATAAATTGTAAAACGGATAGATAAATGGTGAAGTAGTATGTGTACCATAAGGCCTATAATACTATAGGCGAAGGGTTAGAAATAATGTTTCAGCAACATTGAACATTGAATTTGAACTAGTCTATATTAAATTTTAGGAAAGGTGACTAAATAAAAAAAAAAAAGGTAATAATTATTTATTTTAGTGACAGTTATTAGATTGTTGAATTTTCCATTTGTACGGTCGTTTGCTAAAAATAGAGAGGGGAGTATAAAATGCCCAAAAATGTGCTTAAGTAATTTTTTTTTTAATGGTTTTTGAATGGCCCCATATTGTGAAAATTTCTACAGTATTTTTATCATTCGACAGTGGTAGCACTTTCCAAGTAGCAGTCAAACTCTGAATCTTGTATGCTAACGCATCTATCTTACTATATGAATCATAACTGTGAACGACATATTAAAATCGGTACAACGAAAAATTATGGAATTTAAATACATTTACAAACGTTTATTGACCGTTATTGAATTGATAATATATTAAAATATTATGTTTACGGGTACACGGTGTCAAGTGGTTCTCCCGAACGTCAATAAAATATAATGTGATGTACTTAGTGATATAGTCGTTGATAAATTAGTGGTTACACACCCGATTCAAGCACGTAGATTTTTTCCATAGGTAATCAAGAAAACTCTGAAACGTATTAACTTTCGCCAAATATCGAAAAATAACCAGTTCTTAAACGGGAAATAAATGGAAAGACTTAAAAAAATTGAGAAGACCAACTAATACCATTGACTTTTCTAAGGCGATTCGTGCCTGATCGATATTAAATTAAGTCAAGTATGAGAGGGGATGGGGTGTTGGGAATCAGCCACCAAGTTTAAACTCTGTACTGCCCAAACCCACTAAATCCTAATGTAATTTGTATTCAAAAATTAGAAAAAAAGATATAAATGTATGTACCTATAGGTGCACTATACATATACAGGTAACTTAGGATTTATTCTAAGGATTTTTTTAAATTTTGAATTTCATCTTTTCCTTACCTCAAACATGTATTTATACCAGCAATTTTAAAATAATTTAAAAATTGTTAATTGTGGGCTATATGTATATCCAAATTTCGATGAAAGAATAGGTCTAAATACTTGACATTTTTACGGAATATATAGGAACTTAGTTTTTGTATCGATTTGCAATATTTTTCAAAAATAATATCTTTATTTTGTAGGCTTTATAGTAATTTTCAATTTTGATATATATATATATATGTATAAAACTGAGGTTCCCTTAGAATCGTTTTGTTTAAAAACATTTTAAATCATATTTTGAAAACAAAATATTATATTAGGTGGTAGCTAATATATATTAATTATACAATATTTATATAATGCATCAAACAATTAAATGGCAAATCATATTTTGATTGTGGTAAATAAGATATTTTACATTATTTTTATTTTATATACATTTTGAAAACTTAATATGGTTGAATATTTTTTTCAAAATATAGCAGTTTAATGTAATTCCGTGGGCATACAATTGTAGTATATTCACGGATTTACGAATTTGTTTTGGGTAACCACATATATTAAAAAATTGGTAGTGGGTACAAGCTATGTACCCGTGTGTATCCCATAGGCGTGCGTAGACCTTGTTGATAGAGGGTGGATTTTTGATTTGTTGTCTACCAAGATCTTATTAAATACATAAAACCAACCAACATTTTCTGACTTCTACATAATTTTTCCTAGCAGCGTTTTTTATTACAACAAATTTATTTTGTACTTCATTCGAATTTGCAAATAATAGTTTCGTTTCCACTCAATTATATATAATTTTAATTATTAGTTAATAGTTAAATTAATATTTCATATTAGTGATGGAGTATTTATTATTTTATGTATCATTAGTTTTAATACAAATTTAATATAGTTACCGATATAGTCTATACTATTTTTATACTATATTTGGAAAAAAAGTTCAGTCCACAGAAGGGCAGCTGCTCACCCTGAGCCCTCTCGTGCGCACTCTTTTGGTGTGCCCTTCACTACATCACTGGGTGTACAATTCTTCTTCGGCTCACATCCGAATCCCAATCCACATGCGTACAAATTAAATGTATTATTTTCGTGAAAGAATTTTCAACATCTTCGTATTTATATACCTACACATATTATTATACATATGCACGTGTGACTGCATATACGGTGTTACATGCATATACATTATTCGATCAGCAGATATACCGACTGGTGCAGTATAACGACTGGCAGAACACACACGACATTACAATGTTTATGTCGTCTTGATTGGACCGACACAATGGTTTCGCACATTTATATAACATTATGCATTTATACACACATACACACAATCATTGAATATTTGTCGTGCCTATATTTTACACACTTAAGAGATCAATTTGTTCGGAGTTGGCCGTACCATCGACGATTATGGAAATGGCTGCGTTTTAATGACAAAATATTATGTTCCTCTACTTGTGTATAATATGCGTTATACGGGGAGAAAAAAACCATTCTTTGAAATATGTACACCGAACGTGACACCATATAGTGTTGTCGTAGGTAGTGTATAAAGTTTAATTCTCGTGCTGCACACGCCTATATGTGCGAGTGCACAGATAATGTTTTCTGGAATATTCACAGCCGCGGTCGTAAAAACCAATAGAGGTGACATTTATGGAGGCGACACCGTATGTATTTAGCTGATAAATCGGACGACAAGCGCACAATTTTATAAGCGGCGTCAGTATAAAGCGGTATTATCATAATAATATGTGCCAAATACCACCGGAAGTTTATGATAATTATTTTTTTCTTTCTTATATTATGTTTTTCGAGTGGCGATATAAAATTATTGAGGTTTTTCACCGCGTGCTGTTGCTCATTTAATGTAAACGGTAATAACAATATACAAACGACACGGTATTTGACATATTTAAGGGATATCAGTGCTTTATTTGCGCAGTAATTGGCGAGGCATCGCGCTTACTTTATTTTAATACCTATCGTGTTAGTATTCAACCACGATGAAACGAGTTGATTTCAATATTGAATGCACGGAACCACCGCATAATATGTGTAATCAAATTTCAATACGACGTGCGACAGAGATACCGATGGCTAAGTGAGAATGGAAGAGAGAAAAATAAGAGAGAATCGTCGCTTGTAAATTCATATTGGTATATATAATAGTATATGGGAGTTGGAAAAAAAATATATGTGATATCGTTCTGTAGGAGTGGTTCGCTGAAAGTGTACGTAAGAATATTTTTATATTATTGATCAAGTGCAATGCACAACCTGTGGGTGCGATTGTAGCTTTCTTCGGTGCATGCCGTACAAACAATATAGTGGCTATATAACAATGCAAAATAAATATTCAATATCCATCGTATACGTATATACCTGTACGTAGTCAGCCCATTATACAGTATAATATTGTTTTGTGCTGTGTAATTGTATTGTTTACTCCGTGTGAATCGCATTGATCCGCTACTGTGTTGTTCCTAATTAGAACATAATTAATTGACATAACAATATATGTCTTTAACAATAAATCGTATTTCATTTCAATAGAGTCAATAGAAGACAACAAAATAATGGCTAATAAAAAAACCGAAAATTAAATGAAGCTAATTTCTAAATTTGAATCTATGTGAAGTTAGCTCTGAGGTCCAAATTTCGTTTGCGTTTACTAGCTGTATCAAGTCTGTATGCACATTTTTTACGTTATCAGTGGCATTATTTTAGATTTTATTAGATGGTCAAAAATATTTACTGGCCCCTTTATCTATATAAGTATAAGTACCTATATAAATTAAAATCCTGTTTTACTCATCAACGTACACCCCAAACTATAATGGTCGTAGAAAATTCAAGTTTTCAGGGAATATTTCATTAACGACATAGACACACTAAATATAAAAGGATTTAAAAAAAAATAATCTTAAGGGTAGAAGGGGGAAGTGGGTTTCAACTTTCACTCAAAGGTACATTTTACACGCTCAGTTAAGTTTGTGATATTTTTCGCAGTTCTATTGTGTAAGAAATTGTGTAAATTCTCTGTAATAACGCAAATATAATTATTAATTAAACGATAATACTATTCACAGACAAAACTGGGTAGTTCAGCTAAAAATAAATAAATATTTTTTCACCAATGTAGTTTTCATAATTCTATTAACATATTGTTAAATTTTATAAGTGTATTAAATTTACAATTTCGAAAAAATCGAACAACACAATAAAATAAAAACTTGATCGGTATACTGTGGTACATAATAAATCGTTAATTGAAGATGCGTTTTTATTAAAAAAATAAAAAGAAACGTTCACTTCAATCAATAAAAACAGGCAAAGTCATATATAACCAGTACTGGATCTAGAGAATTTGTTGCTTGGGCAAAAATAATTGTATCACCCCTTTTTAAGCAAAAAAAAAAAAAAATGGTCATTCATCAATTTCTACCAAAATTGGGACCCCACTTTCAAAAGCGGGCCGAAAAATTAAAATATTTCTACATTTTGCGTCCCATCATAATTGTGCCCGGGGCCCGGAGCAAGTGCCCCGGTTCACGCCCCTCTAGATACGGCACTGTATATAACAATTACATTTTCCTATTCCCTCTAAATTTTTTTTCACAAAATTATACTCTATATGTTCTGTTTTATTCCTGCTCATCCTTAGTCCTTTACTTTTACGAGCTTCCTTCCAAAAAATTACCTCCAATGGTATTCAAGTCTACCATTCACTCCCCTGGGACTTTCTCCTACTAATCCTAGATCATTTGCAAACAGCATGCACTATGGTACTTCACCCTGCATATCCTTTGTTATTTCATCCATTAAAAGGGAAAATAGTTAAGGACTTAAATTTTAACCTTGATGCACTTCCACTCTTACCCTAAAATCCTCAGTTTCTCCATACAGACTCCTTACTCTTGTACTCACCCTTTCATATACATATCTTCAATAAAGTTCACATACCTCTTTGTTAATCCTTTCTTCATTAATGCTTACTTTAAAATCCAAGAAACCCTATATCATAAACCATCATTAGATCAATAAATACTATACACAATTTCCTTTTTCTTTTGCTGTACTTCTCTACATTCTGTCTTATATTCACTAGTTTGGATCTCCCAGGCATAAACCTAAACTAATGTCTATACTTATAATTGTCTTACTTTTTGCTATTTTATCTATTGCTTTTCATAAATCTTTCATACTGTAGCTTATAAGTCCCTATATACCAAGAGTGACGTGCGGCTACATGACAAAGTTCAGAACTGTTTTCTCAGCTCTGCTTGGTTTGGTTCCGTCTAAATATTATTCATTCAGGGTACAATTACAGTTTTATTAATTAATTACTCGAACCATTGTCCAATCGTTATATTAGATAATTTTGTAATTTTACTCGGAAAATGATTGATTATTTACTACTTTGTATTCGTATTTCGGAGTACACCAGGTTACAGCTAGGAGTCCGTTTCTACCAACGCCTCACTAATCCTTAATAATTTTATCGTCCAATTTGTAATACTGTTATATATTTATGAATTATTTTATATTTCTTATGTAATACTGTTTTTGAAAAAGCCGAATAGCATCAATTCATATAAATAAATAATAGGTATTACATAATAACAAGTATACAAAATAAGGCAAAAATATATATCTAATCAATAATAATTATAAATGAATTACACTAAGCTTGGAGTGCTTTAACTTTGACTAAATTATATATTTAAATATTTTTAATGCTATTAAATATCGTATAAACCGAGATGTTAAAGAGAAGTGAAGGCTCAACAGGTAAAAAAAAAAGAATTCATTTCTACTAGCTTCAGGGTACATTATTATATGATAATTATGTAATAATTAGGTATATATATTAGCAGGATATGTATAAAACCCCGACGATGATTTACATAAAAGAACCTTGTGATTAATATGTAACACCGTTAATATGCGTTATATAGCATTCAAAATCTAATGAATCTAATGAATAAAAAAATAAAATTACAAATTGTTAGATTAATTAATATATAAATAAATACTAACGTAAGTATATCTACACAATTTATACGATATATAATAGGGCTGGAGTTATTTCCCGTGGGCTAATAAACAATAGTAAAAAACAGTTGGTACTTTAAAATATATAGAAACATGGGAATGTTAATAATAATAAATAATAAACATAATGCTATGCGTAGAATTTAAAAAGAAAACTATGTTGTTTGAAATTTTTTAGTGAAATATTTATATTAGTATTGTATTATTAGGTAAGTAAATTTAGATAATATATTATTTTGGTTAAAGAAATAATAATATCAAACAGAAGAATCAAATGTTTGGAATTTCTTAATCAAAACTTTGTAAATCTTAACCGGTTTAAAAAATAATATACTACCTTTTCTAGAATCTAGACCATTCGATTAAATGATAACGGCGTGTGCTAAATGCGTCATTGTAATGCACAATATTAAAACTCTATGTTTGGCTATTTGCATTATAACAATGTGAACTTTATGGATGTTATTGGACTATTCGAGTATGTAAATAAAAACTTGATGTGGGTTATCTAATAGTATACGCCTACTCTTGTATGCATAGTAATATTAATTAATACCTAAGAGAAATCCCGTAAAATTACATTCATTTTTATATCTAAAATGTTCAAACATTTATGATTGGAAATATTATAAAATTAAACTTAAATCATGTAAATATATATAATAACATATATAAACTACATGTAATTATTATTCAAATCAAAAATTGAAGATTTTATTGGAAATCAAATGTAATGAAGCAACCACAGAATTTTTCTCTCTTTTTATATATACCTTTTTAATTTTCGATTCGATTAAAAGAATTATGATGAAGTCAGAACTGGCCAATTATAAATTTACTTTCAAAGTTATAGCAATCACAATTTTGATAATTTTACAATATAGTTTTAAATGGCAAATAATTGAGTGATGTTGTTCATATCGTGGGTTTCCAAGTTTGAAATCGATTGTACGATCGTTCACATTTTTAGATTTTTAGTGGATTTATTTATTTTGTTTTACAGTGATATTTATTTTCTCTGGATATAATTTTGGCTACAAAGATTCGAGTAGAAGCTTCACATTAAAGAGTTTTTTTAAAAGCATATTGTATGAAATTTTCCATTAGCTCGCTTTCCAGTTTCACCTAACTCATTATTCATCATTAATGATGACTAATGCACTTGTTACTCGACTTATGATTAGTATAATGTGAATAATATAAAAATTCAGAAAAGTGATAATTATTATTTATAAAAAACAATCCGTATTCCTGAATTTTTTTTTTTTCAAATAACACACGTTGTTACTACTATTCGATAGATCTCGAATATGTTGTATATATTAATGTATGTAGCTGTCGAGCTGATCCCTCGCCAATTAAATCGAATAGATATCATATAAACCAAGCCTATTTTAATAGTTAATAATGTGAAATAAATAATAAAACAGATAATGATAATAAATATTATTAATAAGACTGGAAGAAACAATTAATTTTTTGTCATCTTACTGTCTTATAGTTAATACTTATCTCTACAAAGTACTTAAATCTTAACTATGCATTTATTATAAATTTAGGGAGTCAGTAAGTTACCTATTGGTTATGCATCCCATAACTATTTATCACTTAAGCAATTTTTAGGGGCATTTAAGGAGCTGACTACACATACTGTTTTATAATATTGTTACGTTTAAATAAAGACAGAGTATAAAAATAAATACAAACGCAAATATTTACTTTTACATGGATATTTATATATTGTTATATTTCAGTAGTTAGGTACTTAGGTAAGATTATTTTATATTTTATTATTATTGTGAATCAACATTATTAATAACGATAATAGTTTATTATATTTAAAAATTATTCATTTAAACTTAAAAAAATATGTTTTATAATAATTTAATCATAAAAATAAGATAAAATACATGCATGTATTTTTATTATGTGTACATATATATATATATATAGTAATATAAATAGGATTTATGTACAGAATATTTGGTCATCAAATTTATCCATTCACTCAGAATTACATGTATTACTTATATGTAGATACAAATTTTTTTTCATGTAAAAACAAGGTCTAACTTTATGCTTACAGCCTAGTACACAATTATCATATAAACATAGTTTTAACTAGTGATGGTCATTATCGAATAGTTTATACTACCGAATAGTCTATTCAAATAGTTTTACATGACCGAATTCTGATTTTTCGACAAAAACTATCGAATAGTTATTTGTAAACAAATTACACCAATTATAATACCAAATAACTCGGTAAACTGTCGAATAGTTCGGACCGACCAAATAGTTTGGAGATCTACCAAATAGTTCAAAGTCCAAACTATCCTAATAGTCCCAATAGATAGTAAATACTAAATATACGAAAATTCCCTTTTTAAACTCGTAAAGTACTGAAACTTCTAATTATAAATAACAAATGCGCGAAACCATAATAACTTGTGACACTTCTGCCTGTTTTGATTATTTTTTAAATTGCATCTGTCGTATTGTAGTGAGATTATCGTATTTTTCGAATCTTACAACATACCTAGGTCTTCTGTATATTGAATAATTGCTTTGTTTTAATTTTGAAGAAAAACATATTTATTTATTGTAATTAATGAGTTTTTAAAATAATTATATTATTTTACAATATTGGGATACAAATGTGGAATATAAATTTCGTGTATTATCAATTGATTAGACGGAGACAACAAACAGGAGATCACATCCTCTTAAAATGTAGTTATTTATGGTGGTAGTACTGTTTGGATTTTCGGAGCAATACCCATCCAGTTTATGTTTCAAACCGCAGAAATTATTTTAAAAAAAAGGTGATTTATAGAAACATAGCTGGGCCTGGGAGGACGGACCATGCTTGCTGTGGCCGACTTCAATTCCGGTACGATTGTTACAAATTAAATATCTGCCAATATTCTGTGAAACACTACGTCGAGTTGTTAATAGCCAATAGGTTAAATTTAATACAGTTTTCGGGTACTTATTTTGGTTGCACCTACAAATCAAGCAGGGTCACTCTCGTTTTGCTCACTCGGATAGTTTAAATTAAAAGTATCCCCTGATTCGCTGTGAAACACCACGTTACAAGTAAGTAGAGAAAAAAAATGTTTCAACTTAAACAGCTACCAAAAATACACGATGAAAAAAAAAAATTTATTCATTTATTTAAAAAAAAGTGCACTTTGCTCTTTGGGTGTCAGTAGGGGTGGATTCATTTCGCTACTGGGCAGTATATTCTTGATGGATGTATTGCATTTGTAAGCAATGATAAATCATTGCATTCAATAAAACGATTCTGAACGTAGCTTCGGTGTAGTATTCATAACTCTTAATATTAGTTATATACTCAGTACCTACCTAAATTTAACATTACATCAAAGATCAAATTTATCAAAATTAATTATATAAATCGCTACGCTCAGAATCTAAAATACTTTTTTTCCGGTCAGTTTTTTTTTATTTAGTTAAATTAATGTACGACTAACGTTATATTAAAGTTTTTCATGTTTATTTATAATTTCTTATTTTACCAACTATTTGGACTTAAATACCTCAAAATTGATCATTTTGTCAAAAAAATTAAAACGACTATAAAAAAAATTGTGACTACGGATTTTTGAGATTTTTTGAATTTAGTTAGAGTAACGTATATTTAACGTCCTATAAATTTTTCAGGCCTTAAAACCCAAATTGCTCCTTTTAGGACATAGAAACCTCGAAATCTAAAATGTCTATAAATAGCCCAAAATTGCAAAAAAAATTTTAAAAAACTTAATAATCGTAAATATATTACTAAATAAAATATTGGATAAAAATTACGAGATTTTCAAGTCATTATTTTCGAAATTACGAAGAAATGAAAAATCTCGATTTGACGAAATCGTATATTTACCGTTATTACCTAATTTTTTCGTAGTTTTTCCATACGCATTAAAAAAACTATTGATAATATTGAAAAATTACCTCTTTAAAGTACCAACTAGATGCAATTTTTTACCGGAAACCGGGTAAGCTTGTAAAGAACGGAGCACTCCTTCTGGTAGAAAAAGTGTTAACAGAAAAATAAAAATAAAAATAAACATCATTGTAAAACCACTAGCTCCCTCGCTATGCTCAGAATATAAAATGTGAAAAAAAAAATGCAAAAACAAGTCGACCTCAACAGTATCGAACCGAAATCCACTCGCTATATATCGTCACATTTCACTATTAGATTACGTGGCGTAAAACGAATACCATATAAAATGTATGATCAGTTATATAAGTAAAACAGCGTAAAATCATTTGATTTTAAATCTCTATAACTTTTAAACTTGTTCTACCACCTAGTTCTAATTCCACTATTGTTTTCATCGTTTAAAACTATATAAGCTCCAATAAGTTCTTATTCCAAATATCGGATTCTCCGATAAAGTAGAAATATACGCATTTTATATTTTACATAATTAATTCCATAATACGTATTATTAAACTATTAAACATATCATAAATAATAAAACAATAATTAAATAAATAGATAAATAAATAAATAGTCCGGGCTACCGAATAGTTCGAACCAACCGAATAGTTCAGACGACCAACCGATTAGTTTGAATTATTCGAATAGTTCGGACCAACTGAATAGTCCGGATCTTATCGATCGATAGTTGAAGTAATCGATGGATTTTAAGTATCTATCGAACAGCTCGATCACTAGTTTTAACATGAAAAGACCATGATTATTATTGTGCTTCTCCGAAGAGATTCTTTACATAGGATTTTAATAATAATTTGTAGGAAAATGAAAAAATATCCGGTCGGCAGGGTGTGGAAATACTTCGCTAGCCGTGTGTCAGTAAGGGTGGATGAACTTATCGTTTATCAGACAGGACACACATCTTGGTGAATGTATTGAACTGTAAAGCAACTATAAATCACTGCATTGAATAAAATGATTGTGATCAATGTTATTTAAATGGAATAAAATGACGACAGTGAAACTCGCCACTGAAAAACATGACTAAATGAGTTATGGAAAATTCAAACCAAACGTATAATAATAATACATAATAATCGTAATATACATATATGAACCAACGACCGTACGAGATGGAGTGTGGACTTGCACTATCATAATATGCAGAGGAGATGGGCGCCCCAAGTATTACGACATTATAATATTGCTCGGCACTTGACGGGACGACATTCGTCTCCTGGAATAAAAAAAAAAAAAAAATACCGCGGTCGCGATATACTATTACGTATACGTATAATATTGTTATAATATATTGTAACCGCGAGAGATAACAAAAGACGGCCGGCGTATACGATATTATAACGTCTGGTCGCAAAAATCGTCGTTTGAACAAAGTAGAACGAACCGCGGGCCCGTTCGATATCGATACAATTATACCGTACGGTCAATAATAATAATGATAATAATAATAATAATAATAATAATAATAATAATAATGATAATAATAATAATATATCGTCGTGTACATAATATGTCGTTGCAAGCGCGTATTTTTATTTCGTGTCCGGAGGAAAACGTCGGTTAACCGATTTAATTAGGTTTTCATCAGAGGTCCGCCGGTGACAAGCTGCTGCCCCGTACCGACAGAGATACACAGACGTCGTACACACACACTCGGTGGCGGTATATTATTATTATTATTATTATTATTATTATTATTATTATTATTATTATTATCGAGATTTGCCGACGACCATTTGCGACGACCATAAACGGCCCGGGACCTAGGCCAGATGATAGTACTTGTAACGTTATATATAATATATATTATTATATTGTCTTAATGAAGTCGTATAGTACATGTTCTCATTGTTTCTCCTCCGCGTAAGCCGCGCCGACGGGTATATGCACACCGCCGCACGTTGCCGCGGCGGCAGAGACGGGGAGAGCGCGCGCGCGCGCCCGTCCGTGCCTTTTAGACGATTATTATAATACGTCTCAATCGTCCACGGGGCCGTTCGCGTATTCTCTCCCGGTGACGGTGATTTGTGGGGCGGCCTCGGCTCGCGGTCTCCGGTTACGCGCGTTCCATCAATTAATATATTATACGCGTATTATATGTACCTCGTGTGTCCGCTTTTCTTCTTTTTTTTTTTTTTTTTTTATATATATACGAGTGTGTGTGTGTGTGTATATAGTAACAATATATGCTCGTGTGTGGCGAGATTATATTGTCGTCGTCCCACGAATGCCGGCACAATTATATTATTGTAAATATAGTGTGTTTTCCCGTTTCGCCGACGTTTTCGCATTCAACGAGCGTGGCGCGCTCGCGGTCACACAATCGTACGTGTACAGACGCGCCGCCGATCGTCGCATTACGCGGTTAATGTATTTATAGGTAAGTACATCGTTATATCTAACAGCAGTACTACACTCGCTGACAGACGTACAAACGTCCGATCCGTTCGTAGTGAATTTTATTTGATGAGGGAGGTCCGGTGCCGTTTTCCGATATTACGCGCCATATATTGCGCGGTCGGGAGAAACAGCTGCTAGACGCGCAATATCGCCACTGCTTAGGTTTAGGTAACACCACACTCGTCCGTGACCACATCAGTGTCCTGTTTTGTCGCAACTCTTCAATCAACGCTGCAATGATCTGTGGACTTACACTAGCGAATCATTTTAACGCACAACGGCCGTATTTATCGATAAAACATTTGAAATCAATAACCTCAATCCTTCACGCCACACAAATCGTTCATGGGCACACGCCCGATAAAAGGAAATTGCCTTTAATACCTGTCAAATAAGCGATAGCAAAATATTGCGAACATTGGCTACATGGGAAATACATACAGCCTAACCTTTACTTCTTTATATTCCCAAATATGAATTGAATTTTCAGTTTGTTCAAAACTGATTGTGATATATACAATGGAAAATTAGTTTTGGGAAGGGGGATAGATCATATTTGTATGTATTTAGTCATTGAGAACAATGCCCTCCCTCCCTTAACTAAATACACTATAACTACAACTACACTACGACTAAATTAATTTTTTAATATATGTACAAATTTAATAAAAATACATATGTGAAACACTTTGCAGGAAAGTCATCGTACAGCTGACTCACATCTATCAATGGATACATCCTTCTAGAGTACGTCCCAAAAGCATGGAAAACGACAGCCATGATAATGATTCCAAAATCAGGAAAAGACATCAAGCAACCTATCAACCACAGGCGAATTTCATTGCTAAACACTATGTCAAAAGTTTTTGAGCCCATTTTCCTAGATTGTCTTAAGTAATCAATCACGTCTCGTCCAGTTTCACTTGGATTTAGAGCTCAACATAGCACCACTACTCAACTAATCAACGTCATCCACAATATCGTCAATAACCTGAACAGGAGACAAAAGACATCAGTAGATCTACTAGATATCCAAAAATCCTTCGATAAAGTTTTGTACGATGACTTAACCTTCAAGTTGATCCAAGTAGAAATTTCTCCCCAGCTCATCAATATCATCAGAACATTTCTAGACGATAGATTCTTCTATATTAAAATTAGAAACAAAGGTTCCAAGAAAATCGACAAGCGTCGGAGTCCTACAAGGCTCCAGCCTTTCACTTCATCTCTTCTGGATCTTCATCAACAATATGCCTCACTATCTGAAAACCATGACTGCTTCTTAGTCAACGACACTCTAATCAAGCCGCAACAAACCCCACAAGCAACTATTCCACCAAAAGGCTAAAAGAATATTTCGTCGTACTAGGACTCGGGTTAAAAAAACGGAAAATGACAATCAACGAAAAAAAAATGAAACAAGTCAACTCTAGATGCACCAGTGATCTACATGCAGGGACAGCAGATCAAATGATTATATTCAGTGAAGTACCTCAGTATGCACATAGACAGATAGATAAATTTCGCCAGACAAATCATTCATGCAGCCAACAATAACAAGGCAGTCAAATTATTGCTTCACCCGAATATAAACACCAAAAGCCCACTGTTGATCAAGAAAATGCAACTCCAGCATAGGTGTATTAAACACCGAATGATGGATTATCCTGGAAAAAATCCAATCTATAATTCTCAGGACCATCAAAGAAGCCGAACAGTTTGTGAGCCATCTGGCCATCAGAAACTCAACAATCATACCTACAATCTAAGAAATCATCCAACGAGATGCCAAAAATGTTGCAGAGAAATTCAAACACTCGCACCATAAACACCTAACTGAAATACTCAATCGGTTTGCATTAAAGGTTTCATAGATCACGACTACTAAATATTTCATAAACTCCACTAAAATCACGATAATTGCTAAAAACATAAACTTAAAACCCGGAAAATTTACACATCAACAAAACTTGACAATTAAATTTTAGGAGGATTTTTACAAATGGTAATGGTAATAACGAAATAAAAATTTAATTGTCATTGGTAGTTAAAAAAATAATGTTACACCAATGCTTACCCCAGAATCGTTTATATCGAATGTAATGATTTATCTTTGTTTTAAAATTTAAAATATTAATACACTAATATCCCGTTTCGAGAACCGAAGTGCATATGACCAATTTCCCTCACCTATAACGTACACGACACGCAAAGTGCTTCCTTGACTTTTTTAAATTTAATATTCTAATTATAAAAAAAAGTCAATAAATATGATAAATGATTTCTTTTCATAAAACGATGAACGAAAATGTTGGTATATATAAAGCATGATTATTACTATAAGTACTTATATAGCTAATAATATATTACTATAAATAATGCTATAGGTAGTAAATATTTGTTGTCAATTTCAGGTTTCTGGCATTTAAATTTTCCAATTTATAATAATTTTCTGTCTTTTTTGGTAGTTATAAATATTATTTATCACTATGACTAGTTGGTTTGTTATTTTATAATTTACAATAGCTGTACGTGGTAGTTTCTTTATAAAAGGTATAGTTTTTCGTTACGCTTATGAAAACTACTTATAAAATCAAAAAATGACGTCCATGAAGTACTCATTTTTAATTATTTTAATATAAAAATATTTTTATTACGTAAATGCATTTATAAATTAATGAATTTATAAAATAATACTTTGAATATTATTTTCTAAAAATTAAAATTGTCCAAACTTTAGATACACCAATAAACAAAAAAAAAGGTTTGAAAGTGATCTATCACTATTACCCCCTCCCATAATTACGTCACTGGATACATATATAAATAGTACCTATAATCTGAAAAAAAATTCATCACCAAATCCTTTAAATAAACTATAGATACGCTACTAATACTTTTAAAATTGTATGTAATTAATTAACAAATAATGTAATAGTTTTAGGTATATAATAATTCATTTGTATAGCTAGCCAGCTTATTAACCACCAGGCACTATCGGTCGTGTGGGAGAAAGCCTAAAGTTTCAGCCAAACATTGGCAGTCCTTCGACTTGTGT
Source organism: Pemphigus obesinymphae (assembly GCA_025469235.1). Taxonomy (NCBI): domain Eukaryota; kingdom Metazoa; phylum Arthropoda; class Insecta; order Hemiptera; family Aphididae; genus Pemphigus; species Pemphigus obesinymphae. The sequence continues at coordinate 8,361 of JAIPRL010001452.1, read as the reverse complement.
AAAGTTTACCGACAATCTACCGGTATGAGCCAGTGACCAACAATTGTACAAATAAAACTTCCCGAACGATTAGCGTAACGTCACCGGTAACCAATGTTGGCCATATTCATCAGCCGCGTGGGACCAGCTATACACCCCGTTACTTTTAAGTACTGATAACATATAAAATAATATATAGGTACTTACAACAATGATTGTTTTTATTTCGTAAAGATCCATATTAGACACTTCCCTCCCCTCCTTTGAAAGAGATTCAGATCTGCCACCGTGGTCAATATACTGAGTCACGCAAATATACTCGATATGTTTTGTTGTTATACCATCACTATAGTACAGTGTATAATGTATATTTATGCTATATTTAGTACTGTTTTGGCTCCATCGCCTTTAGCCCGTCCTTCGTGCATACGAGATAAAAAACGGCCGATAAATCATGGATCAATGTCGGATCTATATATACGTGGTCTAGGACACCCTTCTCGCCGTTTTCAACCTACGACACCGTCACTATCAGTCGACAGACCCGTGCAGAGCACGTGGGGTGCACGAGACACGGTCACGACTCGTATACGATCATAATTCATTTTATTCTGCTCGCGCGCGCGCGGGCCCGTGTAATTGAGCCGGTTCGAAAACGTTATATTATTGACAGAACTGTCACACGCGTGCCGTCGCCACAGCCGACCTTTCGCGTCGACATATTATCATATCCTTGACGACTGCTGCAGTCGTCGTCATCGCTGCAGCCGGAAGGTACGCATTGGTACGATTAGAGGTATGCTGGCGACTGTATGGGTAGAGGGGGCAGATATCCGGAGGGTTCTGCGCCTTCCGGGACATGACCAGAATACGGTTTGAAAATAAATAAATACCTATGTATAATGTATAGGTCGGTAACTGGTGAGTGTGTATTGGAAACGGAGTCAAATCGCTTGTATAGTCCCACATAATAGTAATATTATTTTAGATATGACCGAATTCAGTCCGGTATACCTACATAAGTCTGATTGTACTATAGGTATTACATTTACGATTCTGAGCGGAAAGAGGGTGCTCTTGGTTTTACGAGACACAATGATGTTTATTTAATTATGTATTTCTTTAAACAACATTTGGACCAGTAAACTTGGTACAAACTCTTCATATACCTATATACATAGATTTCTGAGAGAAAATCTTATTTAGTTGGTATTCTAATAAGGTCATTTTCAAGTATAGCTTTTTAATACTACCGAAAAATGGCAGAAAACACTCGTTCGTCAAAGCCAATTCTGGTTATTTCTTCTCAACTATGAAAACAATAGTTCCGTAGAAACTAGAGATATTCGTAAAGTTTAATTTTAGTAATATATTACAGTAATTAAGGCATTACCGTCAATAATTTACAAATTTGTATTTTTTTTTTACATTTATTTGTAATTAAGTATGTATAATAACACGACTCATTTTATCGAAAGAAATGTTATATCATTGGTTTAAAATGTAATATATGTTCATCACTTTCAGTATCTTATTCCTATTTATCCTATCCTATTATTCCTATTAGTGCTTCCAAACTTTATACAGACCGTATTTTTTTTTAAACTATGTGGTTAGCATATTATGTATACTAAAAAGTAAAGTCATAATGATTATGTTAGAATAAATGGTATACAAATCATTGACATATACATCAATGACTTATTTTGACATTTTGAATGATATTGAATGAACTTAATATGATACTTAAAAATAATTGTATTTCTGTATAAAATACGAATCTCAATCAGGTCTGGATCAGTGGGGGATTGAGTGGATCTGAAACTCATTTAAGGGATGGACGAATATGGATAATTGAGAAATAAAGGGCTATCCCTATTCAAAATCAATTGTGTACTCCTCAAATTTGAAATAATGATAAAAAAATTCAAAGAGAGGGCGATCGCTATGTGGCCCCTTTCCCTAAAATTCGTCTGGGATCTCAATACTTTGAATTTGCTTTAAATCTTTAACAACTTAAATTTTAATATATATATTGGAAAAACTATATTATAATATTTTGTACCGCAAATAAATTGTTTAAAAAACTATATAAATCCTTAGATATTTATTCAATACCTACGTCATTAAGTTATGTCGACGTATTTAATATGAGAAGTGAAAAATAATGTTGTTTTACTAGTTTTATCCATACCGATAGCTTAATTATACTTTTGATTAAATTAGCTTATTTTGTAGAATACATATACGTATTACATTTGGATTACGGAAAACAACAGTTAGTATATTCGTATATCATGTTATAAAATATAGGGTAAGGATGATATAGCATTTTGCATATTTTTTTGGTTAGATAACTATAAAACTGAGACAGAAATATATTTCACTAATAGAAGATTAAAAATACACTATTTTTATTTTGCATGGTTTTACATATTTTGAGCAATTTTATAAAGTAATTGATTAATGTATGCATAATTTATTAACATTTTGAAATGTTTAAGTCACGTTATTCAAAGATATAGGCATCAACTAATTAATTATAGTAAAAGTTAAGTTAAAAAGTAAAAGTAAGTTTAAGCAAAAAATCGTCCATCCTTAAACATGTCTAAGCTATCTAAATCTATTCTCTCTAATTTTTTTTTACTATTAAGGCCATTCCTATAGATACTATCTCTTATATACTAATTTTTTATTTAATCTTCTTTAGTCACCCCACTTATATAATTGGCTTAACTTTAACTATTTATTTAGGTAAATCATTAATTTTAACCATTTTCAATATTTTTGATGAAATTTGCAACTTTGTAATAATTGCAATAATACATTTTTAAGTTTTAATTGAAAATATTATATTTAAAAATGGTTTTAAAGATAATTAAATACCTTTATGTTTCTATTTTTTTTTTTCATCAATAAAAATCTTTTAATTTCTGATGCAGACGATATCGTATTTTATACACTTTTCATATAGGTTCTCGTATACCGCACAGCTAATATAGTTATGGCTGTATTATATGGGTTTTAAATACTATTTGTTCGAGAAAAACCAATATTAAAGTATATATTTTTTTGGGGGTGGGGGAGGAGGAGGTAAAACATATATAATATTGCCTTTTTTAAAAAAAGAATCGAGTTGGACATGGATTCTCGATTTGTAAAATAACCGATTGTGCCTATTATCTTTTGTCTAAAAATACTGTTTTCAAGCGTTTGAAACGGGAAATTTTTTTCGAAACGTAATATTTCCGTTTTTACTGATATCGCGTTTCTCAAAAAGTGCGATTTTTTTTGACAACGGTAAATTTCGCACAGAAACGTCCAATTCGTGTAGGGTATTTGCATAATAATTTTAAGGGCATATGAATACAGACACGTTAGTTAAAATGATATTACACTACCGTCACACTGTATACAGTGGTTAAAGTGAAGGGGGACGGAGGGGGACGGCGTCCCCCTTCTTTGCTTAGTTTAAGTTTGGCGTCCCCTTTAGTATACAGTCCCCTTTATATTTCTAAATGTTCAATTAAAAGTTGAAACTGAATTTGTTCTTTTGTACATAATATTCAAAAATTAAATAAAAAAAGTTTAAAAAATGGTATTTATTTATAAATTGTATGCAAGATCTATATTATAGAAAAAACTATTTCGATTTTTCTTTGTTCTCCAGACATTCTCTCCTTGGCCGGAATATAGGTAATTAATATGCGTATTTTAAAGTTACAACCACAGACTGTGTACATTATACAGAATAATAGGTAGGTATATACATATATATACGTCCGTGATAAATTTTTACAAATCAGATCAATAATAACATGGATTAAAAGTTAAATTTATATAAATATTTTAAAAAATATTACGGTACTGGTTCAGGGGACGCCTATTTTTTTTTTTTTTGCATTAGCTATAGTCCCCCCCCCCCTGCAAATATATTCCACTTTAACCACCACACTGTATAATCGTATACATATTATGGGCGTTTCAATATAAATTATTATTAATGCGTACGTACCTATAAGTATATATTTTATATAATATAATACGAATAATACACGATGACGACCCCTGCACTGGACGCGTGTAACACTGTAATGTACGCCGAAGACGTGAACGATATCGAATAACAAGCTCGGGCGATCGCTCCGTGGCGGGCACAAACGCGAGTGCGTGACGAGACGCATGGTGTAGATACGCCGCCGCCGCCGCCGCCGCCGCAACCGCTCCGTCGAATTTATTGCCGTCCCAAAAGCCACGGCGGATTCGCGTGATTTATTCGCGGCGCAATATCCTATCGCCCTCGCGTATTCGCGTCTTTTGTTGCGCTTTTTTTCTCGTTTTCTTACACGACGTAAGCGCGTGCACGTTATGCCGTTTACGCCAGTATACCTATCGTATAATACGTGTCCGCGTGTATTAATTATCATTACGATTCGTGAAAACGACTAAATGGGATAACGTGCTATTTAAACGAAACTTAATTTTTCCGACGCAACGATTGAACACGTATTCATTTGATTGCCGTTCAAGTTTATTATTGTACGACAAAAATATTATTTTAAATTTGCAAAGGTTTTGACGATATTTTATGTAGATAGGTATCCTATACAAAAAATATTAATATATATATATCATAGTAATTATGAGGTATACAATTATTTTCATCGATTAGAAATAACTTTTTCGCAAAAACATTAAAATCACACAGTAGTTACTTAAGAATCTAAATATTCAAAATATACTGGTAATATTTCTCGGTGCAACATACTCTGCCAATTCACGATTCATAAAACCTGCAGCAACTGCAAAAACTGCAGTTGACTGGATCCGTTTTTGTCATGTTAAATTTACCGGTGTATCATACATAATTAAAAGCAACGTGTTCAAGGCCGAAACAGAAATATTTCATTTGGAGGAGGCCCATCAAAAAACATATTAGACTAATGCTATGTATATATAATATCTATAATAGGTATATTATATAATACCTATATGTGTTTTTTTTTTAACTTGAAGAGAACGCGCCCTTTATGTGGGGGGGAGGGCCTGGATCCTCATCTGAATGTGTTCCATTTTATTGTCCAGTGGTACGCGTGTTTGACCGGACCCATTGACCCTTTGAGTGCTATGGACGAGTATACTCGTCAAGGTATATAAAACTTTATCTATTCGTTCTATATATACGTAACATCTATACCAATCGATGGACAATGAAATTTAAAAATTTTTGAAAAAAAATTTACAAAATTAATTACGATTTGTTCCATGATGTAGGTAAATCAATATTTTCATTTTTGCTTTTATCAACGGTTCTCCATATATTATCTCATTATTGGTGATATAGGAATTGCGCGCAAGTTTTACGTTTCACGATTCGAGTTTAAAATTATTACCATTTATAAAAAAATATGTTTAACCAATTATATTTTAATATGATACTTTATTTCATTTCGTATACCGATTATCCGATAATCGTGACATTTTTGGAACCACTGGCCGCAAAAATTAAAAAGTTAAGTATCTCTTTTTATTTCTGTCTTCAATTAATGACTTTGAATGATTTTGAAAATGTGAGTATATAAAAATTGTAAATAAATAATATCAATTTTATACAGTCCTGGAGGATAACAATGCAAAAAGCATGTAGCACTGAAATGGTTAAAAATATTATAGTGTACCATCAGCGCAATACTCTACGACCTTCGGACTCCATTAATTACCGACAAATGAATATTATTTTGTATTTCTTCCTTACTTCAATATTATAAAATCGTTTCAAATCATCCGCACATTATTATAAATGTTAGCATAAAATAGTTCAACTATATAAGATTTAATTTTAACTTATATCAACATGATTATTGAGAGTAAAAAATAAAACCAGTCCAAACAATAATAATTCATCACGTTCCATACCTATATTTTTATAAAAAAAAATAAAATATTTTAATACAGTTGTTTCAATACGGGTATGGTTAAAGGTAGATATACTTAATACATTAATCTAAACTTATTTATGAATACTATCACCATAACTGTTTATTTTGCAGTTTTTATTATATTATTTCAACTGAAATAATGTTTACGGAAAAAATTTTAACATTTTTAAATTCCAGATGGCTGTATAATTTGATAAATTTTGGAATTAGACAAAGATTGTTAATTAAAATAACCAATCAAAATTATAAATAGAATATGATATTTTAATTTCTATGCAACCCATAAACACCATAACATTTTTGTTATAATAAATAATATTAATTTAGTTTTTATAAAAATTAAGTAGGTATAGTGAAAAAAAGACTTTAAATATTATAGAAATTTAAACCTAGAGTAGTATTTTATAGTAGTATATATAAATTATATATAATCAAAATCGCTAATATGATATTATAGAATAAACCTTTTTTGTTTCAATATTCTGAAGTAATATTAAGAGTCGTTTATTATTATAAATACACAAAATTATTATTATTCTATTTGTAAACATTCAATAACTTAACTAAAATATACCAATATTATTATTCATTATTAAGCTTATAAATACTTTTAAATTATATTGACTTATAGGCATATAGACTAAATTTGAATATATTCCTTGATGAAAAACATGTGGAACGTGGAGAATATAAACTTAATTATATTTTGTTTAATAAATACCTTCACTGGGCTATTTTAACCCTATGTTGTATGGTTAAAAACATCTTATAGGTATTTATGGTGACATTTAATTTTGGAATGTGTACATAATCTGCCCGAGCTAAGCCCTGAAAATATACTGTCAGAAAATGATTAATACTCTAAGACTTAAATGATTTATACAGAGACCGTTTTAGGCATTCTACTTTGACATATTTTGTTGAAAAACGTGAATTTAACGTATTTAGCTATATATGCAATAGTGTAATATTTATATAGTTCGTGCCTCCTCTGTAAACATAAAGCCGACTGGCTTTCGTTATTTTTTACGATGTCGATTATGTATACGAACACTGCCAACGGGCAAGGTAAACTATATGCGGAGTTTTAAAATAATATAATCAGATAATAGAATAGAAAACACCCTGTGGCATTAGACTATATAGAGACAACGTCGCCGAAATTGCGTATATATCGCACTCGAAAAAACATTATTACATTCATATTATATAGGTAGTGGGTTAGGTATAAAAAGAAGAAAAAAATTGATTCTATATAACTATTACGATGATGCTCAAATTATCATAAACCATTCATAGTTGATTGAGAGCTGTTGCAACCACAGCAATATATTGTTGTCATTTATTACTTCACGATGTCGATGAGCCTAATATTTTCAATATATATAACGTTTTAATAATAATATAGATAAGTAGGAACTTATTAAAAATTTAATTTTTACTTTCTATTCTCATAAATAAAACTTGTATCATAATTAAATATACCAACGAATTTTTAAAACTTAATACCTATAAAACATACATTACAATTATAAGAATCATTCATATTGATATATATACATATATATATATAATATTATAAAATAAAGTAATAACACATTAATATTAGAGTAAATTGACGTTGTAATTATTTAAAATTTCACGAAAACAATATTAATTAAAATTGTGACGTTAGAATAATATTGATAACAATAATTTAATGGTGCCTGTATAAATTATATATTGCATGATTATAACACTCTTCTTATAGCACTTGTCTCGCTCAAATCTCAATGTTTGTTCCATGATTACTCTGTTTTAAATATCATAATACGAAGTAAACTTATTTCTACAAATACATCAATGCTATAACAGAATGTATTTTTATTTATCTAATATGTTTCATTGCGAGGAAAAATAACACTATTATTATTTTAAATAAAAATACCATTACAAAAACTTTGTATGTAAGTAAAATACTTACTTGCATAATATTTTATTTAATTGTAAGGCGTATAAGACACTAGGGTAAACTAGGTAAACCGAATATCGGCCGATTTTAAGATAACCTCTCCAATGTAGGCTCTCTATTGTCCCTTAGTGCAACCCCTACTCAAGTATGGTTAAGTCTTGTGGGATTCCTACTCATCCTTTGACCCTGCAATCATCGTGCGATCCCAAAGGCGCATTTTATCCTAAGTCAGCCATTTGTTAAATATCCCTCATTCGTTGCACGACTACTCTTCAGTTCTCCATGAGCCTGGCCAGTGGCGTCATTTCAGGTTTTACTAGACGGGGGCAAAATTTTCACCGGTCCCTTTACAAATAATAAATATTTAAAAACGTTAATAAGCAAAAAAAAAAAAAAAAGTCTTCACATTCTTCGCGATGTAGGTATACCCTTGCCGGTCCCTTTTAAAATTTTCCGATAGACTTTAAAAATCAATCTGGCCCGCAAAAATTA
>JAIPRL010001451.1:46177-78768 GCA_025469235.1 Pemphigus obesinymphae | reverse complement strand
CGTATATTTGCCGTTTTTACCTCATTTTTTCGTAGTTTTTCCTTACGCATTAAAAAACTATTGAGAAAATTGAAAAATGACCTCTTTAAAGTACCAACTAGATGAAATTTTTTATCGGAAACCGGGTAATTTTGTAAAGATCGGAGCACTCCTTCTGGTAGAAAAAGTGTTTACAGAAAAATGAAAATAAAAATAAAAATAAAAATAAACATCATTGTGAAACCAATAGCTTCCTCGCTACGCACAGAATCTAAAACGAATTATATAATACTAAAATTAGAGTAAAAAATAAGTTCGGTAACAATTAGTAACTTGTGGTTCTTCTTCCATTTGGTACGAATTGGGTCATAGACGCACACCTAAATTTTCCACCCATTCGATGGCATTTAAAGCTGTGTATGTTCGTTTCGCACAGCCCAGCCGAAACAAACAATTAAATGACATGCAAATTAAAATGAATATAATACAATATAATATAATAAACTATTATAAGAATTTCCGAAAATCGATGGGCATTGAAGCTACATTGTTGTTTTGAATAATTTTACTGCAATTATTCAAATACAAAAAAAATAACTAGAAAAAGAATTTGAAGAAGATGCCAGTAGACTGTAGAGATGTACCTCAAGCTATCGTTTCGATTTAAATAATTAATTTATGATATTCACAAAAATGTTAAATAGTTTTTTTTTAAAAAAATAGGAATCTTCATTTAATGTACCTGTTGTGAAGTAGGATAGGTGTTTAAATTACGTAGAACAAATTATGTAAACAGTATCGATATAAATTATATTACTCTTACTTAAAAACTTATATACTAAAAAAATTGCAAGGGAAGGGGGGAGCTTAATGGTATATCTTAAATCTACCTAGTGAAAAAGAAACAGAGAATATAATAGGTACTTAATAAATAACAGTTTAATAATTACGATCTCGTTATCACGTTGGTCGATGGTGAATCTGGATTGTCGAGGAAGGCGAGCGTTGGAGATGGTGATGATGATGGTGCAGATCAACACGACTGCGTTAAAGGCCAGATATTAGGCTAGCAAGTATCGTGCGTATAAAATCCACAAGGCGACGGGCATGGGACACGTGATGATAGCGGGGCTGTGAAGAGCACTTGCTGTTTAAAACGATTACAGCGGCTGCGAAAAGCACTTGCACACGTACAATAAAAACACGGTCACGACTGCAACGGGCAAAAGCGTACACGTATAAAAGGCAGCGAAATACGCACACGCGTGTTATCTACAACTTAAATACGACGCGTAACGGCGTACGTACGACTGGTTTCACTTCCAATCACACAGCGCCTTAGACGGACGACCGAAGCCAGAAAAGCGTTGACGGCGGCGTACCGAGGATAATAAAAATATAATTCTGGAATATTCGATATCTCGCACGTCACCATAGGACTTGTTTATCGCGGTTAATTACGTTCGCTCACCCAGTTCAAACAGTACCTATCTATTAAAAATATAATATAATTATATAATATTATATAAAAAATAGATACAGCATTGGGGCAAGGTACAATTACAATTAATGGTGTGATAAAATCATTTGATAAAATGAGAAGTTCTTCAGAATTTTCTAGAATTTGGAATTCATTTTTAAACTTTGTTAAGAAACATAATATTTCTACTGAAATTCTAACTATTGAAGGTATATACTACTTAACCCATTAATTATTTGATTTTTATATTGAATATTTTCTTAATATTATTTCTTAAAATATTTTAGTATTGAGTTGTCATAAAATTGTATAATTTACTATAAGTACAAGATTATAGATTAAACATTATTTTAAATTTATAGGAAATAAAAGAAAAAAACTGAACTTAGTCACTTAAAATACTTTTATGTTATGAGAATTACTGATAAAGAAAGTGAAGATCAATCAGATAATTTAACTGTAGCTTCGAAGTTGACAAGATGGAAACTTCAAAAAAGTACTGGAAAATCATTTTTATAACCCTATTTTATACTCTATTATTATTCGCTTAAATACTAGATTTTCTGAGGAAAGTCAAATTTTAGCCAACTCGACAGAACATTTTTTTAAACTGGACTATGATGAAGCATTATATTTTATCAACCAATATAAGGTAAGTAAAAAGAAGTATAAAGATTGTTTGATATTCAAAAGACCCCCCATAAAAATTCAAAACTAGTTGCGGAGCGCTGGTGTTGTGTGCATCGAAACTTCGAGAAATTTCTACACCCACCCGGCAACAATTCGTTCACGAGGATGAAATCACTGGTGATCTACGGCTATTCGTCACTTCTCCTTTTTGACACGTGCAATCGTGGTTGACTATTGACATCATCAAGCCACGGTCACCTGGTTGTGCCCCTTAAGGTACGGTTTCCAAGGAACGACTGGCCACAACGATTAGTCGCAACGACTGGCCGCAACGACTGGTCGTTGCGTGTATAGTGGTTTCCTACATACGACCGAACACCCTGCGACTGGCATTATATTTTCATATCAGTACGACATTTGTATAAGTTTAGAAGTATGTTTTCGTTATTTTTCTTTCGTTTTTATTTTAGTTGTCGTATTAATATTAGATATTTATTATATATTTATTACTATGGATCAAGTTATTGAAAACAATAATGTAATAGTAAAACTTCTTTTAGAAGAGGAAGAAGAAGATTTGGAAAATTATTTGGATATCCTTATGTTTTTCATGGGAACTGTCATACAAAACACATTGTTTGCCTACTTCCTCTACTAAAATTTCATTGTCATTTGACGAAAATGTGAATTTCGACATGGTATTATTTTGACAATAGTATAGGTACGTACGTTATAAAACTTACGGTGGAAAAAATTATGGACAGATGGTGAAAAAACCAATTTGAGTACATATACAAATAAAATAATTAACCGCGTGGAAAGACAATAATATTGTTATATCACAGAATATATTCTGTGATTATATTATTATCGTTATGATAACGCTATTGCGATAATGCGATATTGCTTGAAACCATGGCCGGGCACATGAGCGCAAGAAATTTGGCTTCAAAGTCCATAAAATTACGATGAAACGCAATGCGACTCACGCAGACGCTGCTTCCAGAGCAGTACGATCGTCACGCACGACGACTGTTTTTGAAACGCACACGCCGATCGCATCTTGGAAACCACACTCCGAGATTATCATTAGAGCGGTCGGACTGCGTGAGTCTTTGCGATCAGTCGTTGCGGCCAGTCGTGCCTTGGAAACCGTTTGCATCGTTGCGTGTAAGACACTTTTTCCACGTCTACGCATGAACCATTGTTACTGTGCGAGTGCTGCTCGTCATTGATACTTGTGCGATTGTCACATTCTTGTCCTTAGAAATGAAGTTGGCTGCTGACTGACGTCTGTATAACTTGTACCGTGAATTTATGAATCAATATATTTCACTAAGTCATATGTTCCTTGCTATTTCTCCTGGTTTGTATTATATATTATAACGTCATGCGGTATACTATCCGGCTGATGTGAATACAAAAATCAGAGTTGCAGTTTACGCGTCCATACGAACGTTCACGGGCAAGCCCCTGAATAATTGTTAACTCCCGGGTTGAAAGTTGCAGCGGGGGAGTCATCGTGAAAATGCAATTAATTACGGTTTTAGTTCTGAACCTATTATTCCTATTAAACGCAGAATGCTATCGGTAATCGCGCGGATATTACACTCGTTGGGTAAATTGTCTCCTGTAGTCTTATTATCAAAACACTCGATGTCGCGTGTATGGCAAGTGAAGTTGTCATGGGATGAGCTTTGGCCATCCGACATCCTCGAGCGTTGGCGGCAATTTTTTTATGAAATTACCCACCAATTAAGTAGCTATATATACTATCTATGTGTATTAAGCCTTAATTCAATTTCATTTTTTACGTTATTTTTCCCTTTTTCTTTGTTCCTCTGGGTTGTACATGTTACACGCTTTTTGTTCTACAATGTTGCGTCCTGTTGAGGTCTTGGATGTTCGTTTTCTATGATTTAAGTACCTGATGGTTTCACTTATAATTTAGATTATTATTATTATTATTTATTTTATTTTTTTTTTTTTTTTGCACTCTTGATTTATATTGTATAAGTAATTTCTTATCCATTTTAGGAGTCGTAGTGATCAAATACCCTTTGTATTTTATAATTTTCTATACATATATTTTGATTTATATGTTAATGTATGATTTGTTGTATAAAAAAATGTGTCAACCTTACTAATTGATATCTCCTATAATTCATCGTACCATCTACATCTATGGAAAGTTTTTTCGATATTTCTGCTGTACCGATGGCATCATGGTTGAACTATTTTGAGATTATGACATCTCTCAAGGGGGTGTATGTTTGATATTCAAAAGGCTCGCAACAAAAATTTAAAACTAGTTGCGGAGCGCTGGTGTTGTGTGCATCGAAGCTTCGAGAAATTTCTACACAAACCCGGTAACAATTCGTTCACGAGGATGAAATCACTGGTGATCTACGGCTGTTTGTCACTTCTCCTTTTTGACACGTGCAATCGTGGTTGACTGTTGACATCATCAAGCCACGGCCACCTGGTTGTGCCCCTTAAGGTACGGTTTCCAAGGAACAACTGGCCACAACGATTAGTTGCAACGGCTGGCCGCAACGACTGGTCGTTGCGTGTATAGTGGTTTCCTACATACGACCGAACACCCTGCGACTGGCATTATATTTTCATATCAGTACGACATTTGTATAAGTTTAGAAGTATGTTTTTGTTATTTTTCTTTCGTTTTTATTTTAGTTGTCGTATTAATATTAGATATTTATTATATATTTATTACTATGGATCAAGTTATTCGTCACTCCACGTTTTATATTTTTGCGATTGTCGCATTCGTGTTTTCGAAGTGATTCGTGGTTATACAAGTTGTATTTCGATGCTTCCACGATCGACGTGTTTGCCGATCGGGACTATGCGATCTTATGTGTGCGTGATGCATGCGTTCTTTCGTAAGTTGTTCCCGTGAGTCGTGGTTGACGTTTATAAAGACATCGGCCATGTGGTACCTCGTCGCCGTGTGTGGTGCGTCGTTATTCATTTTTGTTCCGGTCCAATGGTCGTCATCTCTATTTATGTACCGTGCTCCAGCGTAGTGTCGCCTGTGGATGTCCATAACCCGTTAGTCGCTGTTATTCATCATCAACCACTGGAGGGTATTGTTGTGTCAGTAATAGCGTATCGTTCACATTGAGTTATTTTTTTTTCATTTGTATTTATATGATAGGCTGCTATCACTGATTAGTTATCATTATTATGTGATACCAGTATCTATTTTTAACGGTAATTAGAACGTAACACAATACTAACTCTGTCGATATGTTTCAGGTAATTTATGCACCTATAAGTTTTATATGCAACAGTACTGTTTAAACTACAAAACCACGGGGTTTTTTTTTCTTGGGTCAACTGTGTCCCCCAACTGTCTAATCGACGGCAGTGTGAGTCATTGGAGATAACTGCCAATTAAGATCTCTCCTGGCGCAACAAAGATGATAATTTATTATTGTATAATTGATTTTAATTTTCAGTATTTACTTTCAATAAATACTAAAGCATTGTATTCTGAAATGTTAGTAGCTAGAAACTGTGCCATTAACAGAAATGAAAACATTGGCTGGGATGATTTAAAAAAAATAATAAGCAAAAACGTGTATCCAAATCTATATACTCTTTAAAAGTTGCTGTATATCTGTATTGCCTATATCATGAAATTTTTGCGAAAGAAGATTTTCGGCAATTAGCCGAATTAAAACTTGGAAAAGAAGTAAAATGGGACATACTAAATTTACTAATTTATCCACATTACATATAAGATGGCATATCATTCTTGATAGTGAAAAAGTCCTTATATTTTTTCACAAAATGATAAAATTGATAACATTAAACGACTACACAACTGAAAATTGTGAAAAAAAATTGTATTACATGAATAAATAATACATGAAGTAAAACAAATTTTTGTGGTCGAATAATTGTTGTAGGACAATTATTTCCCTGTATATAAATAAGTCGCGTTTTACGCGTGCCGTCATAAAATCACATGACGTGTAGGCGGCCTATGCTTTTATACAGGAATCACCGATGCGGCAGTTATTTGTTTATATTTTCTGTTATAATTCGATGAAAAAAAAAGAAAGACAATTTTCGTAAGTATGTGCATTTTGCTCAATTTTGATGTACGTTTGGACGTTTTAAAATAAATATAATACCTGAAAAATAAATATTAAATATATATAGAATATTAAAAATACAGCATATGGCTGGTTGAAATTCCATAATATTAATATAAGACATTTTAAGAAATATAAAAAATGTCTAAATACATTTTAAAAGTAATTTAAAAATGGTCCTGTGTCAGTACCACTTTTTATTAATATGTAATCAAGATAGTTATTAGTTTAAATAAAACATATTTACGTAAAAAAAATAAAAAATATGTTATATTTTTAATATTCTATGTATGTATTTAAATTGAATATTAATTTTATGTCATAAAATGTACATCAACATTTAGGGAAGCAATCGGGTTTATGAAAATTGGCATATTCTATTTTATTAAATGTTTTTAATTTTTATCGAATATAAAAGAAAATATAAATAAATAACTTAAGCCACGTCAGTGATTCCTATATAAAAGCATAGGCAGCCGCGTTGTGTGATTCTATGACGTCACGTGTCATTATTATTCGAGCTCTTAATAATAATAATTTGAGGCAAATTTAAGAATTTTCAGTTTATAATATAAATAATAAATACAAGTTATTTGTTATTAATTTTATTAATTATTATTTATTTATCTATCAATTGAGCCTGTCATTTTTTTTTTTTTTGTTTTATGGTCTTTCAAGTTAAACAATTGTACTTATATAATATATATATATATATATATATGAAATAAAACATATGTACTAAAGTTAAACATGTTGGATATTTTTATTTAAATATTTAGATAATAATATAGATTAATATATTTATAAACACCATTAAAACTTTGTGTTATATTTTAAGGAACTTACAATATTCGTCATATCATCATGTTTATGAAAGAATAAGATATAGATTATATATGTACTATTACTACATCGTTTAACATTAGTACCCACAGGTGAGTGAGGTTTTGCACCTCGCGGATTTTTTTCAATTTATAAATAGTCAGGGCTAGAACTACCCTTTACACTAGATTGAACCAATTAAGTCCAATATTCAACGAGGTATCCTGAGAGAACTGCTTCCATCCCCTACTGTCCAAATTTTTTTTTTTGCTGAAGAGGGCCAATAAAAATTTGGACTCCTCGTAGAATAAATCCTGGCTACGTGCCTGGTGCCTGGCTAATACCCATCGTAACTTCCTACTACGTAAGTACATAGAATATTGGTTTACAACATACGTGCCTAAATAGAACGATAAATTTATACGAACGAAATTCGAGGTTTATAATCTATGTGTTACTCTAGTGGCGTATTTACTAAAATAGAACTAAATAGAACCTAAAAAATTCAGTTTAAATACTTAAATATTTATAATTAATTTTTGTAGATATAATTTTTAAACGAAAATTACTAAAAATAATGTGGGTCAAAAAAAATCAATAATATTGCCCTAAAAATGAATATAATGGCTAAAATTTAGATTCTGAGTGATGCGAAATATGTTTTCGTTTTACGATGATGTTTATTTCTTTTATATTTTTCTGTGAGCAATGTATCGACCAGAAAACTAAGTCAAGTCAATTCTTGATCATTTTCTTTCATGATCTAATTTTTTCACGTAGACCCATTCATTGCACAAAATGTTATCAGAAAGTACTTTGACAAGGTAATTTGTTGAATTTTGAGAAATATAGCGAAACAAATTATCGAAAGAAAAAACTGTTTGAAATAATGGTTATTTCCTCATAAATCCAAAAATATTGGTTGTAAATACTTGAAAATTTTAAAGAGTATAAATTTTACTCAAGTTTTAAAAATTAAATAAATAAAAGGATTTTAAGAATGATTACATATTTGTTTTTTGTATTACAAAAAATTTTTTAAAGAAATATTTGAGTTTATAATTAATGTATTTACTATTCAATATTATTTTCAAATGTGATGGTGATTTTGGTAATCAAAAATCGATTAACTCTATTATTATTACTAGACCGCGGATCTCAGGTAATTTTATCACTTAACTATTAGTAAAGTAAGGAATAATCAACTTTATAATTTAAAGAAAATGTATCAATTAAAACTTAAAAGTATACCAAATTAATGTTTTAATATTGTATTTTACAACTCTTCATGGCCTATCCTGTAGTTTTTTTTTAGTATTTCTACCAAATACTGTTATCCCTTTTATTAGGTATAATATTAAACTAAATATATTCTTGATTTTTAAATAAATATCTTAAAAAAAAACACCATTTACTGTACCTAAAGTGTTTTTTAATTTCTCCTGGAAAATTATGAAAAATGTATAAATAGATATATATTATGTAATGTTGAAAAAATTGTTCTGTCCCTATTCTTTTATTCATGTGTAATAATCACAGTTCCTTTAAGGCTAAAAATTAAAAGCTTAAAATTCAAATAAAAAATTTAAAATGGATATTATTTACCAAAATAATGCATCCATAACGCAATCCCTCCCACCCATTGTTAACAGTCCTTTGTCTGTTAGCTAAGTGATTTTGCCCCCAAGAATAGAAAAATATATAAAGGTTTATATTATTGGTTTTCAATATTTTTCCATCCCCCCCACCCAGAAAAAAGTTAAAAATACGACTATACACATGTTCAAAATTAAATTACCCCCATAGTACAGAATATAAAGACATAATCCCATACTGTCATATTGTCATCTGATCAGTGATTTGTAAAGTTTAAATGTATGATAAAAATAAAAAAATAATACATGTTTTACATAATATTAAATGTAAAATGAACTTTCGTTAAAAATGGAAAGCGTTCCAAATCTTTTTAAATGAACACATTCTTTCCAGACACCGATTATGATATAATTATATATTATGCAGATACCTACCTTTAATATTAAACATATTGCAAAGTATTTATTTAGGGTTGCGCGTCCTTTCAGTTTTTATTTCAGCAGGTCAATTGAAAACCTTTTTATTGTATAATATAATACGTGTATAATTGATTTCATGATCATTTTAATAACTAAAATAGTTTTTATTTGTTAGTAAGTTTTGACCAGAATGAGTCAAGTAGGAGTTTTGAAGTAAGGATATATTTTGATTTAAAATACCAAAATAAAAACAATAAATAGTCATAGTAGTTACTATTATTATTAGTAATGTCAGTGGCAGCTCATGTTGTAGGGGCAACGGGGCGGTTGCTCCTCCTTCTAAAGTTGTAAAAAATTACTCATTAAAATGCATTAAGTAAAATTTAAATGTTACTAAGTTAATAATATGGAATAAAATATTATTAAATATAATAATATAAAAAATCTTTTTCAATTTTCTTTGATACTGTATTAGTTTTTATTAAATATTTGAAAAAAACAAGTAATGTAGGTATATAAATTATAAATAATAAACATATCATTTATTAACCCATGTATAAACTTAAACTAAAATATTAACTAATAAATAATAATTAATACTTATTTGAAGATTTTTTTCATTCAATTTAATTGAGTAGTTGGTACTTAATAGTTTCCTGGAACGTTCTGGGTTAAAACGGTTTTGAAGAGAGTTATGAATATATGACCAGTTAAAAAAACACTCTTTCTAACAGAGCAGTTGATGCTGGTAAATTTAATAATTTATTTGTCAAATCTTGTAATTCTGGATGCTTATTTTTAATAAAAGACCGAATTCAGTGGTCCATAATGTTTGTTTTGCAAATGCAATTTTAAACAACCTTGTTTTTTTCTTTATACTCAATAAAACAATTTAATCTTTAGTACCAATTTCAGCAGAATTTAAAATGAAATCTTCAATAATATCTTTATGTTAGTGAGTCATTATTTCCCTTGATACTTTGGATGAAGAAAATTTGCTGTTTGTACATATCTGTTTAATGCATAAAGTTTTAATATTTTTTTTATTATTAAATCAATTTATGCACAGTGGTTTGAAAAACAGTAAATCCAACCACACTTCAACTGCATCGACGATTGTTGAGGTGGATTTTTGACTGATATTAATAAGTTCACATACAGGGTTAAATAACTCAATTGAGTCTGATATATTTTTTACAAAATTTGTATCAAATAAATACTTATGAACTGTTTCGTTAAAATTTATATTACTTGTAACTAATATTTTCTTCATTTTGGAATATTATCTAGTATATTTTTAAATGAATCTCTATATCTATACCACCTAGTGTCACAAGGCATTTAAATATGTCGACCTCCTTGATTTAACATTCTTTTTCAACATCTGGTCCATGAAATGCTTTTAGTAAAACTTTCGCTTTCTCTGTCAATAGTTTTGATACAAGGTTCTTCGCAAGCCGAATTGTAGGTCAGATGCCAAATTGTAGTAAGTTTGCTCATTTTAATCACATTTTCTGCATTATCACTAATTACTACTTAAATATGGGTGTTGTATTTTTATAAAGCTAAAGATATACATTTGTCTACTATATTAGAAAGTTCTATTGCTTTTCTTTAGTAGCAGTTAAATCAAAAGACTCTAAGAAAAGTGCTTCACCATTAACACTTTGCAGTAAACAAGTGGCATTTTTATAGAGCTGAATTTGAATGAAACTTTACAGCTTTACAAAAATTATTGTATACTTCATTATGAGATGATAGTAATTCTAAATAGTGGTTTATATGCGCGTCTTAACGATTAGCAAAACTCTTTAAAATGTACAGATTCGACTACATAAAATGAAATATTGGAACCAAAAAACAGCTTTCCCAATTTAAAGTTAACTAAATCAATTTCAGCATTTATAATTTTATCATGGTAATATTGTATATTTCCCTGTTGTTTATTTTTAATTTTTTCCGTGACAAATGTATCAACATTTTTAAAAGTAAAATTTTTAGGAGTAAGTATTATAGTACCATCAGAATCAGACATTTGTAATTCTTTTTCACATGGAGAACTCGAGAGAAGAATATCATGTTTAATTTCTAATGGAAATGGCAAGTATACAATGGATATATTTAAACTTAAATTAGGAAATCTAGTTGTAATTGAATTTGTATTATAAAATGGATCATCTGGATCTGAATCCGATTCAAATATATTTACATGTTTACGTTTATCTTGAGTTTGAGTTTCAAAAGTTGAATTTGATATCATTGGTATGATAGGTGTAGATGTTCTTGTCATTATTTCTAATCGTGAGGGTTCTTCATTACGAACATTTTGAATAGATGTAGAAATATTAATTCCAGTCATTATTGTTCTACATCATTTTGAAGTATTGCAAATATTACGATACATCAATAAACGAGATTTACTGGTATTGCACTATAATTTCGAACAGAGCAAGTATTTTGCGAATTGTTTACCTAAGAATTAATAATAAATATTATATTATTTTATTTTAATACAAATCAAGTAATTACTAGATACACTAATCTATGTTTTTTATCTTTCACTTGTTCTTTATTCCGCATATAATTAACATCCCATCCATTGTGTGTCAAACGGTCACTAATTTTTAATTTTTTAAATGTATTTATTATTAAAATTACATACAAATTTAAAATTATATTGTGAAATTGTGTTGATATATTTATATTTCATACGATTGCTGTACTTTCGCGTCGAGAATAAGGCATATACTAATACATTATAATATTAAATAATATAATATACCTATTACCTTTTCTTATTTCTGTGTATTATTTAATTAAACAATATAAAAATGTCATAAATAAATGTCATGAGTAAAATGACTTATAAATGGTAATATTGTTCCCGATGAGATAACGATTAACAATAACATCAATATTGTCTATTTATAATTTATATTGAATATAATATTCCCCTATTTTATTTTCAATTTAAATTATAAATGTATATTTGTTTAATAGAAATTTTATTTTTATACGGTATAAAACGTATATAATTATAGGTTTTATACTATACGTTTTATACGTACGTATAATATGTACCTATTATATACTATACCGTATTATACGTTTTAACCCTGGTATTTACTATGTGTTCATGACGCGGTCATATTTCTATATTTCTTTATTATTTATTTAATTTATTATTTTATTATTGATGTATATTATATTATTATAATATAGTAGATAAAAATTCAGTATTATATAAACAAAAAATTGAAATAAAATAACTTGGACGATCCGTTTAGTAAAATAAAAGATAGATGCTTAAATTTTAAGTATAAAACGTATACGTTTTATTTTATTTTATTTTATTTTGTAATTTTCGGTTTTGGTTAAACGTATTTATATTTTTATTTTTCTATATAGTATTAATTTTGGTTTAAAAAATACCTTTAAAATTGGAACATAATTATTATTGTATTCTATGCTTTTCAAAAATGAATAATTGTTCATCGCTCTCCCACTTTCAAGGCCACAAACCGCCACTGAGTAATGTAAAATTAAGAAAATCAAAAGTTATAATGTTAATTATTACTCCTGAAGAAATTTGTTTCGTAATATTTTAGATTCTGAGTGGATCGAGGAAGCTATTAGCCAATAGAGTTATACACAATGATAGTTAATTTTATTTATCTATGACCAACTTTTTAACTAGAATAAATCACTAATCAGTAGATACTTGTGTGTCTATTTTTCGGTTGAAAAATATATGGA
This sequence comes from Pemphigus obesinymphae, assembly GCA_025469235.1. NCBI lineage: Eukaryota > Metazoa > Arthropoda > Insecta > Hemiptera > Aphididae > Pemphigus > Pemphigus obesinymphae. The sequence continues at coordinate 65,962 of JAIPRL010001451.1, read as the reverse complement.
TGTCATTTTTCGATTTTTTCAATAGACGAGTAAATAGAAACTACCCAAAAATCACAAAAATGAATTATTTCCTCTTAATTCTGAAAAAATATATCCAGGAATTTTAAACTTTTACCTAGAATGTATTTTACTATTATGTATACTTATAACAAATATGTAAATATATTTAACCGAATATTTATCCTAAATCGTTTTATTGAAAAAAAATGATTTATCATTGCATTCAAATTCAATATATACACTATCAATATGATACCTAACTAGGAAAATGCTTACCATCTACTGACGTATTTTTATTTTTTTTATTAAAACGTATTCATAAATAACCTGTTTATAATTTTTTCTTTAGCTTTAAATTGAATTTCAAAAAATTGTCTATCCACATCTTTGATTTTATAATTTTGAAAACTACCGCTTTTATTTTTCTTAACAGCTTTCTTTGCAGGTCCTTTCTTTGGAGGCATGTTCACATTCACAAAATCAGCTGTAGGACGAGTTTCTTCAGAGGTAATGTAGTTGTACGACAATCATATATCTATATATTAAATTGGTTTTAAAGAATACCTTTCAAATACAGAATATGAATGTTTTTTTTTTTTTTTTTAATAAAAATATCTCCATTAACAACCATACTACAAGCAGATATTACTTAAAAATAAAAATAAAATAGTAATAAATAATTTTGTTCAAGCTAATTTTATTTATTTAGAACACTAGTACTAATACACGATTTGAAATAAAACTATTTTAAAATTCCAATTAAAAGTTATAGATTTTTTAATATTTGTTTACAGAGAATTTGATTTTAAAATATAAACAGAAATAAAATCAATATAATAATATAGGGTGTCTCAAAAAGAACGCCGGATTTGAAAAGGCCGCCATTTTTGTTTTTTTTTGTTGGCTGCTTTGGTTTTGATAGTTTTGTTATCAGTTATCATTGAGGTTTTGTGTTGACAAGGGGTTTTGTGGTTCTTAGTTATTGTTTATGTTGTATCGCAATGGAAAGGTACAGTAAAAAACAGCGTGTTTTAATAGTGAAAACTCACTACCAGAATGGTGAACATTACGCATTGACTGTAAGAAAACTACGCACTATTCTTGGACATCATAATGCACCAAACGAATCAACTGTTCGTCGGTTGATTAAGAAATTTGAAGAAAGTGGTTCTACACAAGACAAAAAAATCCCTGGACGCTCTCGAAGTGGCCGAAGTGAGGCGAATGTTAACTGTTGTCCATGATTCTGTTACGGTGAATCCAAGAAAATCGTGTCGCCGTCGTGCACAAGAAATGCACATGTCACCAGCAATTATGCGAAGAATTTTAATAAAAGATTTGCACTTACACGCGTACAAAGTGCAATTAACACAGGAACTTAAGCCGGCGGACCACGAAAAACTTCAAGAGAAACAATCGTTCTGCTGCGTGAGAAGTTCCCGGACACACTAATCTCGTTGCGTGGAGACCAAAGCTACCCACCTCGATCTTGCGACTTGACGCCGAGTAATTTTTTCTTACGGGGATACACTAAGTCACGAGTTTACCAGAACAAAGTCCGAAACGTCTTGGAACTGAAACGAGAAATTCGTCGTGTCCTCAACGAACTTGATGGGGCAATGTGTGATCGGGTGATGGTAAATTTTATGGAAAGAATAATCGCCTATAGGGCTAGTAGAGTGGGTCATATGCCCGATGTTGTTTTTCACTGTTAAACCACAATTTATCCTGAAGAGAATGATATATTTGTAATGTTTTTTTAAGAAAAATAAATTTAATGTATAGCAGATTTAAATCCGGCGTTATTTTTGAGACACCCTTTACATGCCTATATCTTATAAAATCATCATAATTTATTTAATTCAAAAAAATAATAACGAAGAAAATTACCTCCTTAACCCTTTCAGATCTGACGTCTTCTCAGGAGGATATCATCTTCCCATAATTTTTACTATGAATTGTAGAATAGTAGAATTGTTTTGATGTACTTACGTACTTATTGAAAATGTATATTTATTATCAAAAAAGTATGCTCATTTCGAAAAAAAAAAAATCAACAATGTGATTCTAATGCCTGGTATCACAAAAATGAGTGTTACTTTAACTAAATTCGGGCAGAACGTTTTTTAATACTTTAGTATTCTAATGTCCTGTTTTTACTTATTGTATTTCTTATTAATTGTATTTATACTTATAAACGACTAATTTATTCTGTCGTTATATATTAATATTATTTTTCGATTTTCAATTGACGAACACCGATACTAAATAGGTATATTATAAATATGATTGAACTAAAAAGAAATATTTATCAAAATAACTTTATAGATAATTTACCGCAGATATTCGTTTTATTCATCTGGATAAGATAAAAATTTATCCAAGTTTTTTATCTGGATAAATTACCGATGTAATAAATTACACATTATAGAATTAGGAACAAATAAATAAAAGTTAATTTTGGAGATGTCTCAATACCTGGAAAGATTAAAGAGAATATGTCGTGATATATTGAACATGTCGAGAGAAGAAAGAAAAATAAAAATTTAAAAATATAAAGGAGTTAAATTGGATTTATATAAATCGAAAGCAGCAGAGGTGTAGGTCAAATAAAAATTAGTTAGAGGTTAATAAGAGACATTTGGAGTGGATAATGAGAGAAATATAATATGAAGAATAAACAGGATGATAAACTGAATGGGATGATGGCGAAGTAATGAATATTATTCGATTTTTTTGAAGTTATTACTATTGACATTTTTGAAGAAATTCTGCTTAAAATTGAGAAATTTGTTTATTTACCTACATGATCTGTAACTAATTTGAGAAAATTAACATATTAATTTTTTTGGGAGTGACAGAGTTTAAAGTTATAATATTGCCGTCTAAATCACTTGCACAATATATTGACGATTGTTCGAAGGAAATAAGCATTAAGTAGATAAAGAACCAACTTAACAACCGTACATATTTATATTGTATTATAAATTTATATTTATACCGTGTAGATTTAACATCAAAACTGCGGTATCTAAATGATCTCAATCTTCAATAATATTATGATTAATAACATTTTTATTAGGTTTTTATATATTGAACTTACGTTTCTTATATTTACATAAGGTGATAATCTTTCGGATGTATCTGATCCACAACTCGAGCTTTCCGACAAGTCTGTGTTGAATTTCCTAGTCGCTCGAGGCGAGGACGGTGCTTTTCTTGCACACATTTGAGTTTGGATGTGTTCGCAGACCCTCCGGAAACGTCTTATGTTACCTGTGTGTGAACATATTGAATATAATTTGTGTTGAATGTAACAAAAGTTAGGGAGAAACAAAAAAAAAAAAAATTAAAATTTTAGATATCAATAAAATGAATCAAAATAAAAATTATAGAAAAATTACCAACATATTATTAAATTAGACATTTAATAAAGTATAATTTTTCAATCCAATATGTTTCCAAACTATATTTATGAAGAACTGGTAACTATATTGATTGAATATTAACATTTGATGGTCCAGTAAGTATTGGAATGAAATAAAAAAATGTTTTAATAAGGCTAGAAATGTTTCTTCTTTTATAAATTAGTCAAGTTAAGTTAGTTATAAATAATATATAACTTATATAACTTGATAAAAAAGTATTAGAGTTAAGTGAAAAGTTTATGTAAAAATAAATAACTTAAGGTGAATTGGTTTATTTTATTCAAGTAATTATTTATTAATAATAAATAATAATGGTTATTTTTAGAAATCTTGGTATATTATAAAATATTACTAATTATTATTAAGAAATCATAACATATTAGAAAAATTAAAATTAAAATTTGTTGGGTTTAAGAATACAATATTATCACAGTAATTAAACTATAGAATAAACACAACAAAATTAAAAAAAATTATTAATAAAAAAATAATTATAAGACAAACTCATTAAATTGAAGTAATATCGTTGTGAAAATAAATTCACTTAGTTAAAAGTTATTAAAAAACTTAGGTATCCAAAATTTAACTTGTTTATTTTAAACTTATTACTATACTCAACCTCGAGTTATGAACATAACATTTTTGGTGACAAATCATCACACTGCAAATGATTTGTTCAAAATTTTTAACTTAAAGAATTTTTACTTTGGTTCTTTTTACATAAGTGTATGATTTATGATTGTGGTGATGGCCATAAAATTACAAATTAGACAACTTACCGGAATGTAAGGTGAATATAATAGCGAACAGATAATCCCTAGGAGAGTTTGTGTTCGTGACATCTGATAAATCGATTTGAAATCGTACTTGTCTCTGAAACATGGCCGTGCCGCCGGATCCTCTCCTGTACTCGACACGGAATGATAACGCACTAATTACGGTGTGACTTAACTCTGATATCTGTAAAATTGCACGTTAAAATTTGTTTAAGTCGCCATCATATTCAAATAATTTTACAGTTCATCGAGCAGGTATATTGTCAATGATTATTATTTTAAATTTTATTATTGTTAAAGATACGATTAATTATTAAACGTAAAATACGCGAAATTGTCTTCAAATAAGCAGACAAATTAAGATGTCATACAAATAACTTTTTAAAATAATTAAAATGTTAAATTTTTTGTTTATAAAATATGCTTACCTTATTCTATCTATTTCATTATTATTTATAATTACGTAATTGTAATATTTGTTTAAAAATGTATTTTAAACTACCCTTTGATTGTAAATGTCTTTTTCAATAATTATTAAGCTATTTCAAAGAAAGAAGTTTTATTATTTTAGAAGAAAAAGTCTTAATAGAACACAATACACTCGCGTTTCACGGGAAGGGAAATTGGAATTTTGACTAAGTTAGAGAGATAGACTAAGTAAGACAAATTAAAATTTTTAACGTGTTTTATAAGAAGGGGAATATATAATAAGTATGAGAAAGTTTTATTTTGTGTTTTAAAATTTATTCAGGATATAATTTTTAAGGTAGAAGCGTTCATGTACATTTTTAAACCTATTGCATTAAAACAAAACTAATATCAAATTTTGGATTAAGTTTCACTTTAAACAGTATCTAAAATTATTAATCATTAATTAGTTATTTAAAATAGAATTGAATATAATGTAAATGTTAAATGTTTTACATAAAATATCAATAGATAAAAGCACATAAATTATAAATTATAAATAATAACATAAAAACTAGACGAAACTTTTTTATAGTGTCATTAGTTTTAATTTTTTTTTTGAATATAACTATTTCATACTATTAATAATTTTAGTAAAATTGTATTCAAACTTCTATCTAATTCAAATAAAATTATAATTTTACGATGTTTTCTTATATACTTAGTCAATTTCCTACTTCGTGTTTGTTGCACTCGCAGACTAATGGATAAATTCGGTCATTTAATGCACGTGATCCTCGATTTCGAATTTCTTTTTACTTAATCAATTTTTGCATTTTTTTTTCAACACTCTTTGTCGTAGGTATTTTAGGGAAATGGCTGGGAAGACGGGCCAGGATCGTTGCGGCCAGCTCCCTAAATCAAATCGTAAATATCCTTCGATTTTCTGTGAAACACCACGTCGGGTGGAAACCGATTAAATTAATACGTTTGCCATATTACGATTTTTGCGACTTAAAACTCATTGTTATGTTGTGAAACGTTTATTAATATTTAAAGAATTAAACAATTTTTAATTATTTTGAACTATTTCCATTATTGTTGAATCTCCTAATTTCATTTTAATATGTTTTTCTGGCCATGTACAATTTTTTGAATATTATTTATTAATTTTGATTTCTGAATTTTGAAAAAAACCAAAGTTTTTTTTTGTTCCAATAATTCAAAATATATATAATTAATATTACCTATGTAATAATATACAGTATTATATTGTAATATATGGTGATATAAATATCATATTGAGGGAAATGAAAATATGACATCGCTGATCTGTGTAATATGAAATAGTCCAGGGATATCTCTTAAAAATGATGTTTCAATTAGGTACAGATTTTCACAACAGCATAATATAAACATCACGGTAGGAAGTTACATTTGCAACACAAATAATTTGTATATAATTATTATATGTTCCTGGGATGTTTTGTAACTTGATTTGCACAGTGGATAACCAGTTACTACATTTTCATTAAGTATAACCGTTTACTTCCGTGTTCCTGTATGTAACTCAATAATACATTTAGAGCAACTCCGTTATAAAATAAAAAAAATTCTTTTAAGTTTTTCTTTTTTAAGTTAATTTATGTAAAGAATTATTTTTAAACTGAACTTGACTTACAACAATTTTATACTCGACCCGCAAAACTTTCCGTTATCATATCATAGTAGCCAGATTATGGGAATTTTTTTATAATTTGAGATCAAACAACTTTTTACTTTCTGATCACAAATTGATTAAAAATAGACACAAAATAGCCGGTCAGTAGATAACGGGGTGGAAACACTTAGCTCGTCGGGTAGGATATTGATGGTGAATATATTGATTTTGAAAGAAATTATTTATCATTTCTCTTGAGTAAACGATTGTGAGCGAAGCTTTGCTATATATAATTTATAGATATTACTATTAGCATATAATATATGGCTAATAAGAAATACTTTATGGTATGGAGATTTTTGTATTTCAATTTTCAAATTTATAATCATTTTTGGTCTTTTTGGTATTTATAAATGTTATATTTCATTTATATAGTCGGTAACCATGTAAAATAGTCTAGTTTATTTGTTATTTTCTAATTTATAAATACTTTTCGTGGTATTTCTCTTATAAAAGGTAGTTTTTTTGTTACGCTTTTGAAAAATATTTAGACAATCAAGATCTCTATAAAATACCAAATCGAACGAATTTTCTATCTAAAACCTCTATACCAAACAGAATACTCTTACTTTAGTCCTCCTGCCCGAAAAATTTTATACATACCAACATAAAAAATAAAAATACATATTTGTTAAAACAATAAATTCATCGTTACGTTCAAAACTATAACACTCCAAATAATATGAGAATATTTTTTAAATAATTATATTTTACAATTAAAGATTTTAAAAGTCAATGATTGAAAAAGTTGAAATTTTAAATTTTGAAAATTAACAAAAATTATTTAAAATATATTTTAGATATAATTAAAAAAATCTCTATGCTATTGCGTAGTAATATTTTTATGCCAATTTTTAATATTTAATTAAAATTATAATCTGGGTATTATTTTAATTTAGTGTTATAAGTTATAACACTCATATATAGAAAAGAAGAACTATGATAGCAATATATTTTTAAAGATATTAATAGCCAAAAAAGTTACCTACAATGATTAAAAATATTCATGTGAATATTTTTAAAATTAAGTCCTGATGACATTTCTTCTGAAACGATGTCGTCCATATATTTTATAATTAATGTTATAAGTTATAACAATAAAACCCATTTAAAAAACCTTTTGGTTTTTTATTCTCGCGAACAATATTATATTATATTACGTTTAAAATGTAATTTTAACATTATTGAATTATTAAATTTGAATTTTTCTTAAAATTTGCCCACATAAACTACAGGTAGAAACTTACAGGTGTTTGGCATCCTCTCAATTTATATTTATACAGAACGACGGATAATAATATAGGAAAGTATATAAACTTTTCTACAAATTTTTTATTTGTTTTATAAAACTTTCCAACTTTAGACTGTCATATTAATTGTAATTCGTATAATTTTGACTTTGTTCATTAAGTTGAAAGTTAAAATTAACTCAATTTTAGCTCTTTAAACCATTAATGCCTATCCTTGGATCTTTTAACGATATAAGAATTTAATTTTCAAAGTAACTGTGACATCTGATTGTTACGAGATAGTCATCCCAGTCATGTTAATCTACGTAAGATATATTTCAATGTATCATTTCAAAGTACATCATGAATTTCGTATATCTTTTATAATTTTATATTATTTTTATTATAATATTTCATTCATTCGTGAGTGAATATAATATAATACACGTCGTATAAAACACTCGAGAATCGTATAAATTATTTGAAGATGTTATTTATTCGCGAAATATAATATGCCAGAAAATGCTACAACTTTATAATATAAAGATCCATTGTTTTGTGTTCATTTTGACGCACATATTTGTTTTAGACAATGTCGAACACAAAACACACACACTACAGTGGCTTTATATAAATGCGCTTAAATATTAAATATCGACTAGAGGTATATATTTGTTTATGTATTATTATATTTTATTTAGTATTTTTTCATATTATATTATATCATAAATAACTAAGCGGTACATATAATCGTACATAAATATATCGGGAAACAGAACACAGGATGTACTTTAGATAAATGATTTTTCGAAATTCCATTTAAGATTGGATGCGGCGCATCATTTCCCAGGAGTATCGAATATATACAATTTGTATTGTATACAATTTTTCGATTTTTGATTATGAGTGTTGAATACGATAAGAAAGTTATACGTAATCTGGGCAGAGATACAGATAAAATCATTACATTTTTAAAATATATTTTAGTCTATACATTATAAATTGTTCATTTTTAAATTTTATAAAAATATTTTACCCAAATTGTGATATTTTTATACATCGAATACTTAAAATAAACCGATTGAGATTAATTCGTTTTTTTTTTTTTTTTATATAGAATGTTCCATTTTTACAGAATTAATATCGAACTATCGAAATCTATATGATGTATGAGTATCTACTATTTATGTAATTCTGTTTCGCTTTTAGGTCTAGATAATTAAAAACGAAAATAAATATGTCATTTTTAATCCCTTTAATTGTAGAGTGAGTTATATTTGTAGATATTCAGAAATTCAATATATTCCAGGTATAAACAAAACATTTAAATTATTTTCTTTACATTTTATTCATTACGGAATAAAAGTTTTTTATTCAAGATTTCACAAATATTTAAATTAATTTGAATTATAAAATTTTACAAGTACCTACTTTGGTCTACTTTCAAATTAATTAACCATATGACTTTTATTGTAACGATGATCTATAGGATGAAAAATGTGCATTAACATGATTATTTAATGTATTTTTTTTTATAATTAATTAACATTAAATTCATTCAAATTATGTTCTGAATTATTTTCTGGTGATACTTTATTAATTAAAAAATTGGCCACATCCTATGTCTGTAAAGTTGGTCTACCTACATTTCACCATTATGATGAAACATGCAGTGCCCATATTTTGCTAGATATATTACTAATTTTGAAGTCCTAGGTCATTATGGATATACAACATCACAACCACTCTTAATAGCTTTCACAAATACTTGAAAATTACCAAAAATGAATTTGAAAATTTGCAAGATTAAGTTTGGTATTGATTTCAAAAATGGATTTTTTGGGCATGTTAACTTGACAACTTAAATAGCTTGTGTAACTTCTAGGGCATCTTGATAATTCCAAATAGGGATTTTAAAGTTAAAAGCTTTGGTATTCATTTCAATATTCTAGGCCAGAACATATAAGTGTACTACTTAAAAATTGTCATATTTTGGCTTTTTAACTTTGGGAAGAAATAACAAATTCCCAAATTTTAAAAAAAAAATGTTGAAACTCCTTACAAATAACTTCTAAATTATTTATTCTAAATTATATTTATTTATTTATTTTTTCATCATACTCGAAAAATGAAGGGGAAGAAATTCATATGATTCGTACAAATATTTATTTAATTCATAAATTCCAAGTTCCGAGTTTTAAGTTTTAACGATCATTATCAATAATTTCAATATTGAATCAAAAAAGCAAAAAAATATTTAAAAGATGTAATGATCCAATTCAATTGGTCACTTATTTAAGTGGTTTATAAAATTTTCACTATGTTAAAGCCTTTTAATACTTCATTAAAAATGGTTATTATATAGCACAGGTATGATTTGAAATATGTCTTACAATTATAACTTTAAATAATTTTAATAATATTAATATAGGTAGGTATATATAATATAAAAAAATAATGAATACATATATATTTTATGATAATTAATGATATAATATTTTATATAATAATGATGTCATACATTTATCGAGGTATTTTCAGTATTAGAAATTTTATATTGTATGAAATAATTTTATGATTATTATATATTTTACAATTCAGAGGAGGTTGGCGATGAACTGAGTATTGAGAATCAAAATAAAAATAGGTTATAACTTATAATTTATGCATAACTTTATATTTATACAAATAAATATATATCAAAAAACAGAATGTACCTATTAGTTTTTAATTTTTTAATTATAAATATATTTATAACTTACAACTCTTCGAGATAATACTTCCATCAAAAGTCATTTTACTCATCATATGTTAGCAGTGCTAAGTGCACTTTTTAGTACCTGGATTTAACATTGATTTTAGAATCTAAAAATAAATATTTATCCATTTGATGATTTTTTGCGTTCGTGAATAATTTCTGAGATTACTCATTACTTGTATATACGCCTCGTATATATTGTAGTCTAGTGTAATATACACAGCGTTTTTTGATTAAGACGTATATATATTTTTTTAAAACGTAGGGGAGATTTGAACCCTAATGCCTTCTAGCTATGAACTCCTGTATACATCTTCTATATATGTATAATGTAATACAATGTACCTTCTACTCGGGCAATTAAATTCAATATAATATATAAAGCCTCATGCACACGTGCGGTTACCCTGGTAACCTGTATAAGTATATAACCACATTCAAGATCAAGGATGTGTCTCTCAATATGGCGGGCAGGCACAGCGGTATCCTTTTACATTCGATATGATTTTTATGGTTAGCAAAAATGCTCGTCATATAGTGAAATGATAATCAACTACTTCACAATGGTGCTGTTTTGTTTACACGAGTTTGTTATCACACAAATGTGTGCATATTTCGATTTCTAATGCAAATAAATGCAATTAATATTGACGAAGAAATCTTGTAGAACATGTGTCCTGTCAAGAAATATTCTACAATAGTAATTTTGCATTCACAATTAGTATACAGCCAATTTAAATTATTTATTTACGATTATAAAATCGAAAAATGAACTCCTTAAAGTGCAAATTAGACAAAATGTATTATTGAAGTACACTGATACATCCTACACTTTATATATCTATCGGTTCAAGTATTCTGGTCGAGAAATCGTACGTAGAAAACAAAATAAATATCATTGTAAAACTCAAGACTGGGGATTAACGAGTTAAAAGTTAAAATTAGGTTAAAAAGTTCAGTTAATTTTAATTAAGTTACTTAACGCGTTACTTTTTTTTCAGATTAACTTTTAACTTGATAAGTTACTTTTTTATTAAAATCAACGTACTGACTTCAAGTTAACTTTATACAAAAGTATCTAAATTAAGTTAAATTTTTCCCCAAAGATACAATGCAAATTTTTGAATGAGAACTTTGCTTTTTAGTATCTATAAAAAATTTTAGTATGTACCTATACCTATAATAGCATGTACGTAATCGATAAGAATTGATGCACCAATCACGCACACGCTGCGACGTTGGCAGTTCATGAAAATTACAATGAAAAATAACTTTAATATGGAATACCTCTACCTAGTATATATTAAAATACAGGTACCTACAGCGGCAATATATTTATGTACCTACCCACGTGTATACCATTGTTAATTTTGTATTAACAATGTTTTCCAAAGTAATAAATATTGAATAATAATAACGGTTTAAAAATAGTTAATATACAGAGTATAAATTGTTACTGAATACTTATTTATTTTGACAGATGGAGAGGTTCCATTTCTGACGAAAATTTTAAAATGACGTTGTTAAAATATAATAAAAATGTCCAATAAAAAATCAATCTGTTCAAATTCAAATTGTCTTTATAATTTAATTAATATTAGATATATGCACATACTCGTATATAATACAGGCTTATCTCATTTATGTTACCTAAATAATATATGGTAACGTTCAACAATAATTTAGGCCGTGACTATTTTATTATTTATCATTTTTAGCAACACTGAAGGTTCAAAACTGATAAATATGTAAAGTAACATAAATAATATTTCATAGATGCCAAGTTTTGAAAAGACTATAAGTACTCATTTCCATATAATATAATATAACCATTTTTAATTTATAGTTATTTTTATATCCTTAATTTTTTTAGTCACAAGTCTTTTAATTTTTTATGACAGGTGGGTTAATGGTTACACAAAAATCTATAACTTTTAAAGATATTTATTAAAGGCTTAAAATTTGTTTTCTTTTTATCTAAATATGTAATACAAAAAATAATGGTTTTATTTACAGTTAATTTTCCATATTGGGCTGAGCCCGGTCTTTTTAACTACACGGAGGCTGGTATTTACGTCTACTTAGTATAGAAAATATGTTGAAGTGATAGGTACTGCTTAATTTATACTACATAGTGTAAATCAAACAATAATGTAGGTATCTTGGCAGTTAGGAATTATTTTCTGGTTTCATATTTATTTATGAATTTTAATATGACGTGTTGTATTTTCATTTTTTCATGTACCTATACACTTTTTCAGGCAGAAGAATTCCCCAGTAGTTTTTTTGATTGTAAAGAATAACCAACCTTTTTTATCTTTTTACGATATATAAGTTTCAGCTTTTTTTCCTAATTAGGAAATTTTAATTTTCAACTAAGTTAAGTTACTTTTTTTAAAGTCAACTTTTAACTTTAAAAATTAATAAAAATTATACGAGTTACTTTTAACTTAACTTAGCTTATATTATTTTCAATTAACTTAACTTAACGAGTTAAAAAATATCGTTAACATTCCCAGCCTTGGTAAAACTATTAAGCTACCTCGTTCCACTCAAAATATACAATTTGGACGTAGTCATAATGAATAATATAAATATTAACCTGACAGACTTAAAATTTTAATTTGAAATATGAACAATTTTGTAAGAGTTTAATTGAAGTAAATTATATGATATAGTTCATTTTAGATTCTGAAAGTATAGACAATTTTTTTTGGTTTACTATGATGTGTTTTTTTAAAAATATTTTTCATGTATGTATATGCATATGTACTTTTTCAGACAGAAAGAATAAAGTACGGGTTTTATAGTATCGGGGTTTCTAGTTGAAATGTTTAGAGGTAATTTTTTGATTTTCTAAATAATTTTTAAATGCGTAAAGAAAAAGTGCCTTTTATAAGTGGAATATCACGAAAATTTGTTATAAAATTTAAAATAAAAATAAACTAGTCATGATTACCGATTATATAGATGGTATATATTATTAATTATAATTATGAAAAAGACCGAAAATCATTATAAATTGGAAAATTAAAACACCAGAAACTTGAAATTCACTCTAAATATTAATTACTATAGTGTTATGTATATTGATGTAGTATTTATTATTAGTCATATAAATGCGAATAGTAAGATTTATGTTATATACATAGAAGCTTCGCTCAAAATCATTTTATCGAAAGAAATGATTTATCATTGTTTTCCCATTTAATATATCCACCATCAGTATCCTATCAAACGAGCGAAGTTTAAATGTAAAAAAAACCCGGTCAGTAATGGATTGAAACACTTCGTTCGTTATGTAGGATACTGGTGTTAGATATATTGAATTTTGAATTATAAATAATTTTTTTTGATATAACGATTCTAAGCTTCTGTGTGTATAACATGAATATTACTATTAGCATTTATATGGCTAATAAAATATACATCAATAAAAATGCTATCTTTAATAATTAATTAGATATGAACTTCAATAGGTATTTTATTTTCGTCTTTTTTTTCTTTACAAAGATTCACTTATAGATGTATAATAAGTGATTCTTATGTAAAATAGAATCTATAAAAATATCAGTTCTACACAAAATCCTGAATATAATTTTTATTCCTATTATTAAATTCTTATAGAGTTAAAAGACTGGTTAAAAGTTAAAGCCTATAAAGTGTATCCTTGATATTTTACAAAATAAATTCATTTGATTTTTTCAAAACCAATTAAGTATAGATGGTTTTTAGAATCAAAATACTCTTTGGCCTCCGGGATCCGTAAACAACCGAGAAAATGCGGCAACAGTTTTCAAGTGGAAATTCATTTTAAACCAAAAAACTGAAACTCGAAAAATTATTGAAAACATTTTCAATCCCGAAAACTAGAAAAATTAAAACCATTTTCAAACCAAAAAATTGAAACTCAATATAACTAAATTCATTTTGATTTTCTGGCTTAACACCTATTACAAACATTTTAGAGTACAATGTTTTAGAGAGAATTTTATTGGAATTTTACAATTTCATAAAAATTCAGAAAATAATTGAAGGTATGAAAAATATTTTACACATTTGAAATCAATGTATCTTTTTTAATATTTAATACTTTTTAAAAAACAAATGGTAAATGAGTTTTCTCTTATTTATTGTTCTTTGTCAATTTTTGTAGGTGTCTTAACTCCAAAACTATTTATTAGTATATATTTTCATTTGATTTGCGTGAATATATTTTTATCACTGAAAATCATTGCTGTGACGAAATGGACAATTTTGTCACAGTTACATTGTTGATATTCAATATATAAGCGAATTATACAAACATAAATACAAACATGTGTGACATTGAGTTGTGTCAAACACTATATAATTAGTTCGACAATATAGTAAAATATATTATATAAATATGTTTTTCCAAGTATTTCATGTTGTGTGTAATAAGTACATATTATTAAATACTAAAAATGTTATTTTATCAATATACATTTATCTGCATACATAATATTATATATATACATAATTTATGTTTATGGGTTTAGGGTTTTTATACCGTATGGTAAAATAGTATTGAGAAAAAAAATGTAATAGTAACATTTGTAAATAAAACACTGACTTAGAATTAAATATTTTTTTACAACATACCTACTTCATTTATTACACACAATAAATAATAAAATGAATAATTATTAAATTCTTTCACTGCTTATAATTAAAATATTTTAAATTAACCTAACCTAGTTTTAGCAACTAAAAATACAAAATTCGAATTTTATTTTAAAAACTCAAAATATCTATATTATAAATATAATATGTTGAAAAATGTTGGTAGTATCTACCCATATTCTACTAAAATTCATTTTTTCATTTTTAAAGTTTTTAAATATGTGAAAATGTTTCTTACTCAGCAAAGTTACTTTATAAAAATTTCATGTGAGATTAGAAACGGTACACGATTTTAGTTTTATTATTGAAACCAAATATAAACAATATTTTATAAACACGCATTTAGGTACTTATTAAAAAGGAGAGATAAATATATTTTCATAAATCTTAAAAAATTGTAACAATATACGAAGTACAAGTACTTCAAAAAGTACTGGAAAAAACGTTGATTTAGATATGATTTTGCTTATACCTACACACAAATATAATTGAAAACTTACATCGGGAAACGATTGAAGTGTTTATCTATCATTATTATTAATAAATTAAAATTAAATATTTAATAAAAATTTAACGACCTCCCCCCCCCACAAAAAAAAAAACATACTACTTACGTGAATTTTTTAACTTGGAAAACTGACCATTTTGAAATCATATTTTTTCAAGCTTTTAAGAACGTAATAATAAATAATATAATTTGTTAATTTCTTAAAAATGCTTGAAAAATAATAAGTCATCTATATTGTTCCAATCGATTTAGGATTTTAAATTTTAGTAATATCTATTTTAAATTATAAAGTAATATCATCCATGGTGTTGTTGAAATTCGTGTATTATATTCATTAAAATTGAAAACAGCAATTCAGGACAATATAATAAAACCATAACACCATTTTCGTTATTTATGAATATAACCCACTCACCAATCAGCGAGGAAAAAATCATATATTTATATTTATTTTTCGAATTAATTTTAACTACAAATATAATGGGTTTTGTGCAATTATTGCGATATGATTATTGATTAAAAGCTGAAACTATACTCGGTTTTCAATAGTATGGATAATATTTCGAAAATATAGAATTGAAATATTTGAAGTTATTAGGTGTTTAAAATATAAATTATATAGTTTAAATTCAATAAATATTTTGAGAATATTCGTGTTTTGTGTCAATGTTATCACCCTGTAGATGTTATATAATTTATATTTTATACTTATACAAAAACCCGCAATGCACGCGATAGTCTGAAAAATATATTTTATTATCCCGTGAATAATTTCGAATACGTTTTCATAATATATTTTCCTTGTACATAATATAATATTTTATGGATGTTTTTATTTTTTAATTTATTCATTTTGATATGTCTTTCGAGATAATTTCCGTTCGACACAATTTTTTTTTTCTTAGGAATTTGCTTTTTTTTTAAAAATTGAGGAAGTATTAGAAATATAGAAAACAAAATGTGCGTTTATTGAAATACACTCAGCCCGCAATTAAATGGCGATGGCATTTAAATTTCTGCTCCAAGAAGTGTATGGTTTAGTATTCAATATAATATGCATTTCGCACTTGAATCTTTGACCCAATTTGACTAAAGTTTTTTATAATGCCGTTTGAGAAATCGATAAATTTACATCACTTTTATTGTTATTGTATTGGGCTCTTGACACTGCAGCTTATTATGCATTATTTAGTATTTATAATACATTTTTCAATAATAAAAATATATATTTTAATCGTATTTAATTTTATTTCGTAAGTCATGGACATATCCAAGGTGGAATATGGGAAATGATTAATAATTCCTCTTTTTTTGGTTAAAAAAAAAAAGAAAAATGAATAGCTATACCTACTCAAAATAATAGTACAAATTCAATGACAAGAACCTAACCAAATCCAATTAAGCTAAAATATAATATGTTTATATTTATAAATAATTTGTTAAAAAATAATTTAAAGCCTCAATTATGTGGACGGATCAATCGACCAAATTAATAAATTCATATTAAAAAAATTTTCTGCAACACTTTGTTCGATTGGAAATTATCAAAGTAATATTTTTTTAAATATAATATCTTAAGGCTGTTTGAGCAACCCATATTTTATGTGTTTTTAAATCAGTTAGTGGAAGATTTGACATACTGTGGAAATTCCTATTACTCTTTTGAATATTTATATAATTTATTAGGCTCTTTTCTAAGTTACAAGAGAAATTATTTTAAAAAATGTTTTTTTAATAATCCTTAAAATTAGGTTATTTTAAAAATATTATTTTTTAAAACAAAAATGCTGCCAATTCAATTCACATAATGGTTGTATACTTTCTCGTATTGTTTATTTCATATGTGTTGGTATATAGATTTTTTGGAAGAGAATATAACGAATTAATTATATATTTATTATTAATATAAATATAAATAGCTGAATAAATTAGGTATTAATTTTAATTAGGTATTTCAGTACATTTAATTAAATTCATATTTTTCATAAACAAAAAAATGAAAAAAAAAAAAATGTATAAATAAATAAATAAATAAATAATAATCAATAATTTTAATTAATAATAAAATATAAATATTCAATTTTTTAATTATAGAAAAAAACACATTTTTAAACAAAATTTAAATTGCGAAATTATCTGAGTTAAAAACTGCGGTGCTTATTTAAATCTATGAAAAATGACTAATGTACAATTATGAATAAATATCATCGTCAAAATAGTTAAAACATTTTTTTATTTTTGTATTTAAGTATAAAACTGCAGTAATGCAGCACGGCAATTAAATATAATACATATCAGTACATTCTTGGACTTTTTATAATTTAATATAATAAGCTGAATTACAGTGTAGTACTTCTTACTCATAGATGTAAAACTACTAATGGATGATGAACAAATGTGCACGTAAAAAAATATTTTAGACTTCTTTTATTATTTTTTCCGATGATTCTTCGAAAAAGTAATATACACTATTATAATATGATGTATATCTCCACTGCGGGTAATTTTATCATAAATTATGATGTCATAATATTTTTAAATTATCATAGTTCACTGAATTCAATGGTATAGGTTTTGTTTATATACAACGAAAAATGATTATTATTATTTTCAAACATAATATCATGTCAAAATATCACATCATTTTATTATTTCAGTTTTGAAATATTAATATTTCATCTGTATCTCCCCAACAGTTTGTGGGTTAAAAAATTGTGTAATAACCTTTTTAAATAATAATAGTTCAATTAATATGGTACCTATAGGTTTTAATTAAATAAAATGAAATTTTATTATAATATGTCAAATATCACATGTAACTATTTATTATTTAAATTTTAATATATTTGTAAAAAATCACAACTGGCAAATATTATAATATTTATTCCAAATGTAGGAATTTACCTTGTAAAAATAAAGGACTTTGAAATAATATTTAGGGTAAATCAATCGGTTATTTATCTAAAAAGATATCGATCAGAAACCAATGATAGCGAAATGAAGACGAATTTTGATGTGATATATTGAAAATTGTCAATTTAAATATACTAAATCTACACCAATCGATATACTTTAGTTAGATAAATCAAAAAAGGTATTGCACTATTTTGAGCCGACCAACCATTAAGTAGGTGCAGATTAATTTCTAAATATATTAATTTGGTACGTCCAGAGAATCACTAAGATGAAAATAATTAAACCTTTGACTTCTACTTTTAAAATTGTTTTAAAAATATATTTAGATAATTGAGATTTATTATGGATTAAATTGTTATTAGCTGGATTATGATTCCGTATTTATTTTTGAAGTATTACATGCAATTTTTTTTTTTTTGCATTTAAATTTCAATACTTACTCGGTTTTTTGAGAAAGTAAAAATATTTTTGAATAATATATGTATTAAGTGGTAAAACGTTAAATATTTTTCCTATAAAAACCTAGTAAAAATGTCAATAATTAGAAATATTTTGGGAAAATCTATATTGGACTACTAGGAGTATGTTGGATGAAATCATTTTCTTTCAACAGTTTCATACTGAGTGAAGTGATAGATTTAAGAAGTATTTGAAATTTCTGAGAATTTATAGTGATTTGGATCACACATACTAACGTTGATTTAAGTATGATACGTAGACGTTACAAATAATGAATGTTGTTCAAAGCTGCTCCAACAGCTTTAAATACAATTTTGTTTAAGTTTGATATTTGTAAAATCTAATTTTTTTTATATGTTATTCATAAAAATAAGTGACACAAGCAGTGAATCTATGAGTATTATAGTACAGATAGTACAGCCTCTGTTTTTCAATAATTTTTCACAATGAATTTCAATGCATTATAACTGGGAATACACGAGTCACACGTTTTTTTTTTATTTTACCGCGAAATAAAGTTGAGGTGCACGTGACCATTTTCAAAATGTCGTGCTGTTTGCAGCTCCATTCATATCAATGTATCTCGATGAAATTTGCTTTAATTTTACGACGCTGTAAAATAACACTCGTATGTGTTGTCAGTCCAATAGTGCAATGTAGACGTTACGCCTAAGTCAGTGGTTCCCAAACTTATCCAACTCGCAGCACGTTTTTTAAACTTATAATATAATATATTTGATGTTACGAACCCAGATTTTTGAGGTCGAACCGAACCCGAACCGAACTTTTTAAAATTTTAACGAACCCCAACCGAACGGAACTTCCAATTTTTTATTCGAACCCGAACCGAACCGAACTATTCAATTAAAATATCGAACCCGAACCGAACTTCATAAAAAAAAAAAAACAATACAATAATATAAATTACCATTTTTT